>CDFA01025557.1:17912-41191 GCA_000826305.1 Acanthamoeba healyi | reverse complement strand
AGAACACACAGCCAGCAACGTACAACGGAATCGACCTGGCCAGCCCCACGCTTGTGTTTCCTCTTCGTTCCTCGTGTGCGAAAAAGTTTAAACTAAATCGACCAACATTAACAAATATCTGGGTTATTGCAATACATGCAAGCCGTGCGTGCTACAAATACTTTCGTTTGGTAAGTTATGCGTCGCGATTGCCGGTCGGTGGAGTGCGACGTAGACTTGAACGAGTCTTGCTTCGACAAGGAAAGGAAGGTAGGGGAAAGCTTGTTGGCCCAAGGGCAGGGATGTTGCTCAAGGAACAGGCCCTGAGGCGATTTCAATCGCAGTTCAAATTCGAGCACAAGAAGGGGCATCGTAGAACTAAATCGCTCGATGCCGAATGGGACCCGGCAACGGAGACCTCCTCCTCCACCACCACCAACAAGGCCTCGACGAGGAGGAACGACAAAATCACCGACAGGGACAAGGAGGAGAGGGACGAGGTCAGCAACCTCACGGCCGCCGGCGTCGGCAACGTAAACGTCAACGCCAAGGCCAAGCCGTCCGATGGCAGCAGCAGCGGAAGCGGCAGCGGCAAGGGCCCAGAGAAGGAGAGCCGGTCGCCCCTCATGCTCATGTGGCGTGACCGGGACCGCGAGAGGGACAAGGACAAGGAGAAAGACAGAGACAGGGAGAGGGAGAAGGACAAGGATAAAGAGAAGGAGAAGGACAAGGAGAAGGACGAGAGACACAAGGACGGGCGAAGCTGGGAGAAGGACTTCCTGGCGGGCTATGCTCGGCTCAAGCTCTACACGTCCAAGCTGCAGACCAGCGATGGCAGCGGCCAACAGCAGCAGCAGCTGCACACGTCCAATCCGCTGTCGAGCACCGGGACGAGCACTAGCACGAGCGCGAGTACGAGCGCGAGCGCTCCTCCTCCCATCAAGCGTGGCGGGGCCTGGGAGGACGCCGGGGCCCAGCAGCACGCCTACTTCAATGGAGCGACGCTGGAGGCCGGGAGCGAGTGGACCACCGCATCAGAGGACACATTCACCTACTACGACCTCTCCCCATCATCAAAGGTTCGCTCTCTCGCTCTCGCTGATGAGGAATCAATGCCATGAGCACGATCGGGACCGGTTGGATGTCACTGACTCGATGGGGCCTGTTGCTGCATCGCGACAGATGGAGGGCATCGTGTCCAAGTGCCTCAAGACCAAGTTCGCGCCGTTCTTCTTCGAGGTGCACACCGGTTGCATCATCTACGACCGCATCAACTTCAAGGTGTGTGTGTGTGTCTCGTGAACTGCCTGCGTCGGCGTCTCTCTCGTGGTATCGCTAACACGCTGCGTGGTGCACACACGCACTCAAGGGCTCGATCGCGCTGCGTGGAAGCGATGCCGCCGTGGAGGTTAAACACTCTCAGGGCCCCCTACCGCGTGTGCTGTTCGAGGAGACCGAGGGACACATCTTCTGGATCCAGTACCGGTACGTCGAGGTTCAGCTTCTTGAGCCTTTCGGCCTCTCCGCTCGCTCATCGCTCCACTTCATCGTTTGCAACGCACACGCTACGATACTGACCAATAACGACAGGGAAGGCGACCTCTCCTCGTCACTCGGAGGTGCTGGTGCTAGTCCTACGGCAACCGGCGATCGGCGCGATGTGCCGCTCTTGTCTCTTGCCGGTACGCGTGACCGACGACGATTTTCTCACACAGACGCGAGTCTCAGCCCACCTTGCTTGCTCACTCTCTCATGTCTACGTTGCTTCTTGCAGCGTCATCCAAGGACGAGATGATGGACTGGGTACAGATCATGCGCGGGCCGCAGAAGGGCAACAAGCGCAAGCGACGCGGCAAGGACAGGGCCAGCAGTAGCATCGGCGGCGCACCGGCCGGACCCGAGAGTCCCGAGAGGTCTGCCACGGCGGCTGGTGACGGAGCCGAGGCGACCGACCCTCCACCTTCGTGGGTACGTACAACAAGATCGATCTCTCTCCCCTCCACGCAGCCGCTGTACACTCATCACGTGCTGACTGACTGCGGTTCACACACACAACAGAAGAAGGAGGGTTGGCTTTGGGTCAAGAGCTCGCGGCCCGGTGATGTCTGGTCCTCCTACTATTGTCTCGCTAACGAAGACGCCTTTGAATGGTTCAAGCGTGGTGTCAAGGTACGCACGCGCACGTGCACGCAACAGAGCTCTTATCTGTGAGTGAGCGCCACATAAACTCGCATCCTGATCCTCTGTGGTGGTGCAGCAAGTGATATCGCTCGAGAACGTGACCGAGATCAAGACCAAAGTCCTCCACAAGGGCGAAAAGGTCCGAAGCGCGGCCTTCCTCACGACTAAGAAGCAGGTGAGGGTCCCGCTCCAGTTCACACAGGTCCTCCTATGGGATCACACACAAGTGGTTTGATTCACGATGTGCATGTGCCCGTGGCTTCTGCTTCGCTCGCCCAAAGGCTGCCACGACCACGAACTCGGTGCATCTGCAATCGCTCAAGGACTACGCGTACAAGATCACCCTCGGAGTGAACGCCAAGATCCCCTACAAGGAGAGGCTCATGGGCAAGTTCAAGTTCATGGTCGATTCGGAGGACAGGTGCATCCCATCTTCCCTTTCAGCTCTCACGCACACACGCCCATGCCCATGCACTCTCGTCATCCAGGATGCACAAGTGGGTGTCGTCGGTTAGAGGTCAGCTGGGCAAGGCACCTCGTATCGGTACGGTGCTGGGTTCTATGAGGCGATGGATCTATCAGCTGCTAAAGCGTTGTTGTCCCCAAAGGCAAGAAGCACTTCATCACGCCGCTGGGCCAGACCAAGACGTTCCGCTCGACCGTGGCCATGCGCGCACCCAAGGGCACACCTACCAAGATACAGAGCGCTCTCACGAAGATCAACACAACTCCTGGCACGAGCCCTCTTCTCTCACTTCTCCCCACGGCAAGACTCATCCACAGGATTACCTGCAGCTCACTGTCACACGCACCACAGAAACGGGCAAAGCGTGGCTTCACAACTTCCTGCGTGACATCGCCGAACGCGGTGATGCCGAGATGGGCAAGACACCTTGTACGGTGAACCACACACGGTTATCTCAGCCTGACGACTCATACATATGCGCACTCCAACAGTGGGGAACTACAGGACCGACGCGCCCATGCCCAAGGACGGCAAGTATCGCATCATCACGTTCGACGGCGGAGGACTGCGTAGCGTGGTGTCCATCACGATCCTCGAGCGGCTCGTGGAAGTGTTCCCCGACCTACTGGAGCGCGTCAACCTCTTCTGTGGCACTTCAGGTTCGTCTGGCCTTCCCTCTCTCCTCCCCTCTCCCCTAGACCATTGTGTCACACGTTGATGCTTGCAGGTGGGTCGATCCTGGCGACATCTTTGGCAATGGGCCGCTCTCCCGCATGGATCAAGACCGTCATGGTGCGCACAGCTGCAGTGGTGAGAGTCTTCAACCGTTGATGTGCCCGAGTTGACAGGCGCCGGCCGTGTCGTGCTGCTATCTGTATCTTCAGGTGGCGTTCAGCAAGCACATCTTCACGCGCAAGGCTCGCCAGTTCGTTACCACCGCTCGCTACGACAACAACGTCCTCGGGCTCATGGTACGCAATGAATGCATGCCAGCACCACGACGTCCTGGCGGTGCGTCATACCAATACGACACGTGTGTGTGGGACGCACCGGCAGGGCGAAGAGATGTTTGGTTCGCTGACTCTGAGAGACGTACCCCGATCGCTTATCATCACCGCCTTTCAACTCGACAACGGCCGAGGTAACTCAACTCCTCGCTCTCCTCGCTCCTCTCCGCTCTCTGCTTGATTCTTGATTGAGCGTCACCAGCTGCAAGCTTGCTTTCACCACTGACCTCATGGTGGCGCATACAGTGGGGGAGGACTTCCACTCGTGGATCCCACGCATCTTTCACAACCTGCCGGCCGCGCATCCCCGGCCGGCATCGCACTTTCCACAGGGGCACAAGAGCCGGGCGAGCGCCGCCGCTGCCGACAAGCCCGGCGATCGCGAGAAGGATCTCAAAGGCAGCGCCCCCGAGCGAGTACGTGCATATCTTCCTAAACGACCACGCTCTGTCTTGTGTGTGTGTGTGTGTGTTGCGGATTCCGTGATGTGTCAACTGACGCTGTGAGTGTAGGACGTCTCGCTGCGCCTGGAGCGGCTTGCTGCGTCCGTGCCTCCGGCCATCCTCTCGCCAGGCAAACTCAACGCCAGCGCTCCCGTCGCACCGTCATCTTTGTATGGTTCGCTCGGCGGATCTGGGAGATCCAACAACACAGGAGTCACCTCCAGCTCGCTGCCCAATGGTGGTACGACCTTGCCCGTGCATGGCCATGCTGGTGACGCTGGCGACGACGAGGGAGCGGCCCGCGGCGGCGCATCTGGAGAAGCCGCGGGCGACGAAGACGTTGCGGTGGCCGGCGGGGACGAGGAGCACTCGAGCGGGTTCCCCGTGCCCACATGGCCGTCTGAAGAGGACCTCTCGCTGCCCCTATGCGACCTGCTCATGGGCTCTTCGGCCGCGCCGACGTTCTTCCCCACCCACAAAGGTTCATCATCGCACGCACATATCTCGCTCGCTCGCTCCACGCACGCGCCGCCACACATGTCTGTACCATTACGCTCAATCCGATCTCATATGATGTGTGCGGATAGGGTTTGTCGACGGAGGCATCTTTGCACACAATCCCTGCATGACTGCGGTCTCCTCGGCCATCAGTCCTGAGCATGCCAACCAACAGAAGCTGTCCCAGCTCGAGGTTCGTGCGCGCCTCACCTATGCCACGCGCATGTGGTGCGCGTGCGCGCGCTCAGTGGCTCAAATCGTTCGTTGGCTGCGAGGCAGGTTCTATCGCTCGGCACGGGCCGCATCGCGCAGTACGTGGAGGGCGACGACCTCGATTGGGGCATCATGCAGTGGGCCAGGAAGCTGCCGGACATGATATTTGGTGGTGCAGTGTGGAATGCGGCCCTCCTATGCCGCATGCAGCTGGGCAAGAGCTTCCATCGTCTCGATCCCATCCTCGAGAAGCCCATTCCAATGGACGACCCAACTCAAATGGCCGAAAGTAACGTATCCCACGCGCACGCACATGCGCACCTGCGATCGCGCGTGATGGTATCTGGTTGCTGACGTCTCTTCTTGTTGTGGTTGGCGACTAGTCATCAACGTGGGCATGCAGATCGACCTCGATGACACGATCGATTGGATCCGCGAGCACTTCTACGGACTGGAGTCTAAGAAGCAGAGAAAGAAGAAGCCCAAGGTTCGTGTGTGCGTGTGTTTAGCTCAATACTTGGACTGCTGGGAGGGCGTCGTCGCTTTGGCTTGATGACTTGGGGTTCGCTATCTCATCACATTTGTGATTTCGCTGCTACAGACGAAGCCACGCCGCAAGGCCCGTGCGTCGCAGTGGTGGGGGCAGTCGCAGCTCTTTGGCGAGATGTTCTCATCGGATGAAGACGCGATCCACCAGAGCCGGGCCAAGAAGTACGCGTTGTAAGCGTCTGCAGTGCGTTGCCAGGCGTGCGCGCGACTGTTGCTGACTGCGTCATGTCGTAGTGCAAGGGAGGACAAGAGGAAGCAGGGATGGCTCAAGTCAAAGCTGGGTAAGTCGTCGGCCAACCACCACGAGAGCCTGGATGATGACGAAGAGAGGGAGGAGGAGGAAGAGTCGTACGAAGAGTACATCAAGCACACGATCACCGAGACCGATGACGACTCGGCACCGCACGAAACAAACTCCGACAGCGGATTGGAGGACGAAGACGACAGTGAGGACAACGGCATCTACTCAGCGCGTGGTGGGAAGGCCAAGGAAGAACACGGCGACGACGACGACGGTGGAGACAGCCATGTGGTCGCCACACACGCAGACATCATCATCCGTGGCAATGAAGGAGACGCTGCGACGGCAAGGCGCGGTCTGGCCAAGCCGCGTACATCAACTTGTCCCACCTCATCGACAAGGGTCGAGACAGAGCAGCGATCTGGGCTGCGGCGGAGCCCCGTCGCACCGAGCGATCTAGACGGCGTCGGCCGTAAGCGAGACCGTGCGGTGTCGTTCGGAGATGAAGCCGAAGTGGAGGAGGAAGAGGACGACCTCAAGACTGAGATCGACGAGGAGGTCGCCGTCAGCGACAGCGACGGAAACGACGACAGCCCGAGCGAGCCCGAACCTACGACGGACGCAGCTGTGTACCGCGGTGATGAGCACAGCCTCCACGACAATGACGACGACGATGAACTTGAAGCGGTGAACGGGAAGCAACATTACTCGGCCTTGATGAAGGAAGAGGAAGAGCGTGACACGAGCGACAAGGAGAGCGAGGCCATGTTGGAGGACGGCGATCTGGCGGAGATGGCACACGACGTGTATGCACTCGAACAGGAGATCGCACGACTCATGGAGCTCAAGCGCGAGCGCGAACAGAAGATGGAGGCCATCCACCGACGACGCGCGCGCGAGCGCAAGCTCAAGGTCAAGCGCGAGGCCAAGGAGCGCGAGAAGGCGCGCCTGCGGGCACGACAGCTCAGCAAAGTCGCTGACGGACGAACGGACGTCTCGCCGCCTCCAAAGACGGCCGCCGCTGAAGGCAAGGAGCGGGTTGCGAACCACGAGCACCAGCGGGCGAGAATCAACGACGAGCCGCCGCTCTTCACGCCCAGCCATGATCACCCGGTGGTAGCAGCGCCCGAGCGGGGCGATGACGAGGACGATGACGGCGGAGCGCTGAGCGGAAAGGCCAAGGAGTGCGAGCCAGACGACTGCAGCGGCGGCGAGGAAGAGGAGGGGGAGGAGGAAGTCGAGACTGACGAGAGGAAGCTGGTGGAGGTCATCAACAACTTTCTGCGACGCGACAAGAAGGACAAGGACAGCAACAGCGGCAGCAGCGCTGGGAGCAAGGACCACCACGCCGGTGCCAACAGCAAGCGACGGACGGAGAAGGACAAGGAGAAGGAAAAGGAGAAGGAGGAGGGCAAGAAGGCCGAGACGCTCTCACCGTCCGCGAAGAGGAAGATCTTTCACTCCTCCTTCTCGACCATCTCGTCGCACCTGCCCTCGTTCGCCTTCCACTCGTCGGACAAGGTCGACAAGGCAGCGGACAAACAGGCAGCCGTGCCCGAGCAGGGCTCGTCTACGGCGGCCGCCAAAGCCTCAACGGGCGACGCCGACCAGCGCCACCACCATCAACAGCAGCAGCGGAGCGAGGTCAACGCAGACGGAGCCCATCCTGCGACTGGCTCTGGCGAAAACGACGACGATCGCGAGCGAGAACGCGACAAGAAGGGACACTCGAACATCGTCACCACCTACATCAACAGGCGGATCTCAGGTACGTCCTCCAGGGCGCAGCTCGCCCTAGGCTCCATCTGTGTGCGGTGTGCTCAAACCTTTCCTTGCTTTCCTCGTGACCAGATCTAAGGGAGCATCGACGGAAGCGCTCCGCATCGGTGCCCACGCAAGACGCCGCCCGTGCACGGGAGGGCGAAGACACATTCGAAGGTGACCAGGACGACTAGTGGTCTACCGTCAGCTTGCAGAGAAGGAAGAAGGCAGAAGGCAGAGAAGGAACTAGCTAGAGCATCTTGATAAGTAACATCACCCAAACACATGTACAATACTAACAGCTCACCCCACTAGCGCCTTCAAAACTCCTTGATGCTGGCGGCGATGGCCTGCCGCAGGAGTTCCTGTTCGTCGTCCTGGCCCTTCCTCTTTCGCTTCTTGGTGTTGGTGTTGGCCTTGGCTTTGCTCTTCTTCTTCTTCTTGTCCTTCTTCTTTTCCTCTTCCTTCTCCTTGTCGTTTCGTTCTCCTTCGCCGAGCCACGCCATCTCGAGTTGCTCTTGCTCGCTGGCCGCGATGGCCTGGCGCATCATCTCCTCTTCGGAGAGCTCCATCGCCTTCTTTAGCATCTCCTGCTCTGCTTCATCACCGTCGCGTTCGTTCTTCTGCTTGTTGGGTTGTTGTTGGTCCTCGTCCGGAATCAGAATCGGTTCTGCAGCAGCCTGCCCTCGGTGAGCTCGCCGCGCTTCCCACAGTCGCGCTCGAGCGTCGTCATCGCGCTTGCGATCGATCTTGGCCACCGGACTGTTGAGTCCCACCGTCGGCGGGGCAAGCGTCTTGTTGTCTGCCTTGGCCTGCTTATTCTCCACCTCCTTCACCTCCTCCTTCACCGCTTTCTTCTCATTCACCTTCTCTTTGCCCTTCTCCTTGTCGTTAGACGGCTCTTTCGACTTGCTCTCCTCGTCTCCCGAGGGAACAACACTCAGCCTCTCCTGTATGGCTGTGTGTCATATGTCCTGCGTCAGCAAAGAAGAGAGAACGAAGGAGATAGTGGCCAAGGCGTACAATGGAAGGAACTGAGTTCCAGCGAGAAGGAGTAGCCAGAGACGTCAAAGCCGTAGACTCCCTTGGCAACGATGTCAGTCAAGATGATGTCGAACAGGCCCTTGCATCGCCTCTCGGCTAGCACCGTAATGTTCATCACGTCAATATGCAGATCTGCAATGTAAGGCAACCGCAGTTAGTGTGCGGTCTCAACGCTTGCGCTAGCCCATGCGCATGCGCACGCACCTGGCGTCATCTCTTGCGGGGGAGTCTCGAGCTTCTTGGACAGGATCTCGGTCGTGATTTCGAGCTACGAAGAGAAAGTTAGCGTCATGACGAAGCTTGTCCACGCACGTGGTAGGGAGGAATCTCCAACCTGTTCCTGGTGGTCCTCGAAGAGCATCTTGTGAGCCTTGTTGGCTTCTTGATCGACCTTCTTCTTGCCCTCCGGTCCGAAGATGAAGTAGGCCAGCACGTACGACCACTTGAGCACTCGTCGGCACTAACGAGCATGACGGCGCGACGTACACCAGTAAGCACACCGGCGTGTGACCAACGACAAAGGCCAAATCGATCGTACCTCGAAGAGCATGTCCAACGCGCGTGCGAGCCATTTCTCTTCGTAGGCGGTGAAGGTGCCTGTCTTTTCGAGCAGCACCGACACCTTGTTGAGGAGTTGCACCCGCATCTGCGATTCCAACATCGACGAGTCGTTGTGTGCCTTGTACCTGTGCGACGGTGACGCCAACGTTCAGCCGCCTTGGAAACAGTGGCCACCCGCGGCTGCATGCGCGCACTGTTGTACGAACCGTTCGTAGTAGTGCATGTATCTCTGCAGAGATACGCGAGCATCATCGGCGCTCTTCTCCTTGTCTTCCTTGTACTTGCCACACGAGTGACCAGAAATCTTTTCCCACGTGTGGGATTGTCCCGTTTGCGCGCCGCACAGCTGTGTGCACCGCAGGGCAGAACGAATACAGCAGTGAGACCATATCGCAGGCATGGTGCGATACATAGACGTATGACCAGCATCGTGCACGCATGATGCGCAGCGTACCCAACAGAAGAAGGTGCCACAGCGGCAGGTCATGAGATTGCAGCCGCCGTTCTTCTCCACAGGAGAACCGCATTTGGGGCAGTCCTTGGTGTTCGCCGATATGTACTTGAATGTCTCTCCCTCGCCCTCGCACTTCTCCATCCACTCGTTCACCATTTTGCACGGCACCGGGCTGTGAGGATCCTTCAGGCAGCTGAAGCAGAATCTACACGTCCGCGAGCCAAAGAAGGATGAGCCATAACGCGCGCATACAAACGCACACGGCCATCAAACTACTCAGATTGCAAGCGGTGGTTGTACCGGTGATGACAACAGCATTGCACTTCGACCTGCTTGCTCCACAACACCTCGACGGCGTTTCCACAGTGCGGCGTGGAGGTACACCACTTGACCATCGGATTGTCGTTGACGTAGGACTCGGCCAGCGTCTTGTGATACTTCTTCAGCACCACCGGATCGTCCACCAACCTGCGCACTCAGAGAGTTAGGGATCTCGTTAGGGACTGGAGAGCCGGGAAAGAAGGCCCCAAGAGGCTGAAAGACGACCGTACTTGGGGATCAGCGTCTCGTCGAGCTTAGTGTTGCACTTGTACGCCATGCAGGTGATGGTGTTGGCCTGGCCCTCGTTGATCTTCATTGCCACGTAGGTCTGTCAGATGCCGCCACGCCACCGCGCCACATGTGTTGACAGTTAAGAACAAAGAGCTCATAGGCAAGCACGAGGTCACCAACATATGTTGATCATGATAGCTTTCTCTCGAACCTGATAACAGTCGTTGCAGAATCTGTGGCCGCAGTTGAGCTTGGTCGTGTTGTCCTCGAGCACGTCATCCATGCAGCTGCACGCCTCAGCACGTCAGCGAGCTACATCAAACTCTTTGGTGCGCGCCACCAACTTCACACACGCACGCGAGTGGCAAGGCGGCTGCACTCACCTCTCGCAAGCCACCTCCTTCTTGGAGTACTTGGCCTTGGGCTCGTGGTCCTCGCCATCCTCCTCCTTCTCCTCCTCTTTCTCTGCCTCTTCGCCTCCGTCCTCCTCACCTTCCTCTGCCTCCTTGGGCGCCACCACGCCGGCGCTCTTGTACACAAAGTCGACGCCGCGCTCGAAGAAGTCGCTCAGCAGCTTCTCCTCGTCCCAGCCGTAGTGCACCAGCAGTATGCGCGCAAACGAGTTGGCGATTCCCTACGTCGTGTGTGTGTATGTGTGTGCGTGCGTGTCCCGCCCCCACCTCACGTGAGTCTGTGCCCCCCCCCCCAGCTGGGCGTGGGCGCGAGATGGAAGCAGAGGGGGGGGGGGACGTACGAGCACTTCGTGGATCTTTTCGGACTTGGCCTGCTGGCTGGAGATGATGTCATCAAAGGCGATGATCTTATAGGCCCTCAGCATCATGCTGCCGCTGCTGCCGCCGCCTTGGCTGCCAGAGCAGGTGGCATCATCGTCGCCCGCCCCCATGGAGAGAGATGGAAGACTGGGCTCGTCGTCATCGTCTTCATCGCCTCCATCTCCAAAATCAAAGTCCTCCTCTTCCTCCTCTCCGAAGCCATTGAACTCATCGTCGTCGCTTCCCTCCATCTCCTCGCACCCTCGTGCCTCTCGTCAAAAAAATAAAATAAATAAACCAAACCAAACAATTCCAGGAATTGAAAAAATTAGCATTTCCTACACATGTGTTTCATTTCGAAAGGCAAACTGGCTCGCTATGTACAATCTCACGTAACTGGAGAGATGGAGAGTAGTTCGTTCCTCCTCACTTGACGGTGGCCTTGGCGCGGATCTTGTCCTCCACGTCGACGAGCTCAAGATCGGCAACCGTCGACGCCTGCACCGCCAGACTCATGCCGCCACCGCCCCACTGGTCGATCAGGCCTTTGGCGCCCTTGGTGAACATGCTCGCCACCATGCGCTCCTTGATCGAGGGCCCCTCCTGTGGAGTCCAGAGGATGAAGACCGCACGCGTGCGCACGACGCCGTCTGAGTGGGCTCGCCACGGCACTTGAGTCAACGCCATGCGGCATTGATCTTGCGGCAGGCTGGCCATCAGGCTCTCCCACGTCGCTGGCACCGCGTCGTCGTCGTTGTCGTCGCTCACTGACCCAGACAGCTGGACGGTCTTGGGCTTGGTG
Source organism: Acanthamoeba healyi (assembly GCA_000826305.1). Classification (NCBI taxonomy): domain Eukaryota; phylum Discosea; order Longamoebia; family Acanthamoebidae; genus Acanthamoeba; species Acanthamoeba healyi. The sequence goes on along the minus strand of CDFA01025557.1, from coordinate 29,667 downwards.
GCCACGGTGTCGACGGTGAGGGTGGACTCGGCGCCGGACAAGAACTTAAGCACGCAGAACGGGACAAAGGGTCCTGTTGTCGGATGTGCATGTCGTGGAGCCAAGGTGGTAACGCCGGCTGACGGCAGCGACAGCGGTACGGACGTCATCGGTGAGTTTGACAGCTCCAGTTCCTGAAACGAACGACATTGCTCTGTGTGCTGCGGGGGTGAGGGTTGGATTATGAGGGTTGTCTTGTGGAGATGTAGCTGGTGGTTGATTGAGTGATGAGATGACTCATTCAAGGGCTTATTTAAGGAGGGCACCTTCAAGGAACGCAACACCCCTCCTGGGATGGAGGCGGAAGCTCACCTTCGACGAAAGCCTTCCCCTCCCCCTTCGTTCGCAGAACCAAAATTTAAGATCGAATTTAGCCAATTTTATTTTGCGTTTTTTGAGGTTCGATACGCACAGTGTGATCTCGCAGACTTCAAGCCGAGGGCAAGTGGATGAGGCCAAGAAGGGACAGATCGCCGTTGACGCCGTTCTGGAGATCGGTGGTGCCCACCACCTTGCCTGAGTTCACATCGATGCCCGCCAGGACGATGCTGCCGTCGACGACCTGATGGCGGTACCGACCACACAGAGGACACATGAATCAGCTCATGAACATCAGCCATCGACAGGGAAGTTGTGCTGCGTACCTTCTTGAAGGCGTGAACGACGACACCGTTGGAGATCGAGGCGCCGTAGACGCCACCTCCGTACCACACCTGGTACTGGCCCAAGGGCGCCGTCTGGCCGATGGGCGCTACCTGGCCGGAGCTAGGGTCGATCTTGACGAGAGACCAAGTGGCGTGCTCGACGTTGCCGGCGAACAGGCCAGGAGACAGAGCCACAAGGCCACCAGAGGGGTGCTGATGATCAAGCGAAACCACGCACGGATGAGATGCGGGGTGTTGTTTGTGTCTGTAACGCGTGCGATTGTACGTACGACGTGAACGTTGGTGAGAGTGAAGCGCGAGTTGTCCACCATCACGTTGGTCAAGGTCTTGGTCTTGAGGTCGACCACGAAGAGCTTGACCCTGATGACGGCCACAGCGGTCAGTCTATATACAGCTCGCTGATGGGGAACAACAAGGTAAGGCGCCTGTGCGTACCTGAGAGTGTAGAAAGAGTTCTCATCGCCGCTCAGGATGTAGAGCTTCTGGTTGACCTGGTCAAAGTCGGCCCAGAAGAAGTTGACAAAGGTGTCGTCGAAGGGGAAGGCGGCGTGCACATCCGACACGGCGCCGTTGGCGGAGAGGAATCTGTACTGGTAGCGGTACTCGCCCTGGCCGTTGGGGCCCACGAGCTCAACTAGGAGCTTGTCCTTGTTGCTGTCACCCATGCTGACGATCGCCACCCATTGCGACGCCTTGAGTGTACATGCGTTAGTAGGGCACACGCACACGAAGAGGCGATAGAGCGCGCGTACGTATTGTCCGCCCGGGCGCTCGATAGCGATGGACTCGATGAAGCGCTGATGCTCATAGGAGTAGGTGATGAGCGTCGACGGCACCGAGTTGTTGGCATACTCAGTGATGTCGGCATAACCGATGAAGTGGATCAACTGCTGCGCCGTGTTGATGGAAACGAGACCCTGTTGATGGCGCAGTGCCGGTTGTTAGTCATTGACACGCTCGTAGGCAGAGAGATGATTTCGTACCTCGGCCAGATAGTACTGGTTGATGTTGGCCTTGTCCGCCTGACCGCCGGATCCAACCGAGCGCACACCGACGTTTGCCTGGAGAGGCGCAATGCTGCCTGCGCACACTCGGAGTTAACCTCTCTCACAACAAGAGATGCTCACTACGAACGGCACGAGGCATACCATCGTCATTGATCAAGCTGAGGGTTTCGGTGGGCGCAAAGGGCACGCGCGCGTAGCGCACAAGACCAAAGATCTTGCCAAAGGTCTTGGGCGAGTTGGAAGACCTGGTGATCGCCACATCGGCGCAGTTGTGGAACACAGGCTCGGTCGGCTCTGTAGCGAGCGAACATGGGACAGCCACCATGGGTCAGCACTGCTCCAAGCTCGACATATGAAGTCACCGAAGGCAAACGCACTGTTGGGGTGGTAGCGGACGCGGATCACGCAGTGAGCGCAATCGATGTCGGGCACGGAGACGGGAATCGAGAAGTTGGTCTGCGAGACCTGCAGCCAGGGCCAGAAGTCGGGGACGGTGGCCAGCGTGATAAAGTCCGATGACTGCGGGTTGGGACCCTGCGCGTAGGACACGTCGATGAATCCTACGTGAAGCCGCGGTCCAGTCGGTCAGTCGATTAAGTCAGCGACACTGAGACACGACAAGCCGTGTGCGCTGTACCGGGGTGGCCGGGGCTGTAGTGGTTGGCGTTCTGCTGGAGGAGGACGGAGAAGCCACGACCGCCGGGGAGCGTCACGCGGGGCTGCTCGGCCGGGATACCCTTGCCGCAAGGACCATCGGGGCGGAAGCAGGCCATCATTCCCGGACCGCTGCTCACACACCACCATACACCGCGGTAAGCTCTGACCTCACATAGCGGAGAAAAGACACACATACCTAACATTGTAGCCGGTCCTCTGTGATTGGTGCAATTAAAACAAATATTAGGCCACTGAAGAAGACGGGGCGCGAACGGAGAGGAAGGGGGGGGGTCAACACACCTGAACGGGGTTGAGGAGGCAAACATGAGCGTCGGCCACGCTCACCAGAACAACGGCGCAGAGGACAAACGCCCACACGCCACTACACCTCATCATCATTATCTCCTCCTCTGCGTGTGAGTTTGCGGGTGGGTGTCGTCGGGCGGGAGCGAAGCAAAGACAAGGTCCGCGCACACAGCGCTCTTCTTTCGGCGGCACAAACTCGTTTGCTTTTTCAGCCCAAGTTAGCGGCGAAATGATCACCACGGATATCTCGTGTGCACACTGCATTTGGCGTGAAATGCAACACGCACACGTGTGGGTGGACGAGAGGGGAGCGAGAGAGTGAGAGCTCAGTGGTTGGCAAAGAGGGAGACGACGGCGGTCTTGTCGCTGCCTCCCATGTTGGCGGCCAGGCCCAGCTTGAGCTTGCTCTCGTGGTCGGGGATCTGGTACGCGCCAGCTTGGCCCTTCATCTGTCTGTAGATCTCGAGTACCTGCAAGGCATCCATTAGAAGGCCAAAGGTGAGTCGGACAAGCCAAGCACTGGCTGCGCTGAGGCGATCGTGTGCGTACCTGCTTGACGCCGGTGGCGCCCACGGGGTGGCCAAAACCGATGAGGCCTCCGCCGGTGTTGACAGGGAACCTGCCGTCGATCTCTAGAGTGCGAATGTACACACGCGCGTCGGCGGGCTGTGAGACAAGGCGCATGCGGTGGAGGGTAGTGGGAGAAAGACGAAGCGTACGCGTGTGTCCATCAGCGGCAAAGTGAGTGCCCTTGCCATGGTCGGCAAGACCGAGCGCCTCGTACATGAGCACCTCTGCGATGGAGAAGCAGTCATGGACCTCGAAGACGCCCATGTCCTTGGCAGTAAGACCTACAAGACGAGGAGGGTGATGATCAGCAGAGCTGTCAGCTAGTTGGATGCCGCGTTGATCGAATACCGGTGGACTGGAACGCTCTCTGAGCGGCTGCATGCGTGGTCTCGAACTTATCGTAGGCCCCATCGACGTAGAGGTTGTCGGCAGCCACCTGCACGGCGAGAACTGTTGGGCACGGACGGACATGCATGCGTAAGCCCTGCGCAGAGCCAACGTGATCGCGTAGTCTTTCAGGTCAGGTGAGCTTACCTTCGATAGCGTCGCTTGGCGACTTTCCGAGCTTCTTGAGTCCCTCCTCGCTCACAACTATGATGGCTGACGCGCCATCGGACACCTGCGAACAGTCACTCGTTCGGAGGTGCGGCTTGAGGTCCGCATTGGACAGGAAGTTGGGGTTCCTGTCTGAGGCCGTTGAGGCCGTGTCGAGGTCCATCTTCACAGCTTGCATGTGGGCCAGCGGGTTCTTGTTGGCGTTGGAGTAGGCCTTCACAGACACCCGAGCAAAGTCCTGCACGAACCACCACAGCACAAGTGAGTGAGCCTACCGACAGCAGAACGCTTCATGACGGGTCTCCGTACCCTGGCGCCGACATTGTGAGTCTTGCAGTAGTGCTTCATGCGCTGAGCAAACAAGGCAGGGAATGTGAAGTCATCCAGCTTGCGCTGACTGCGGTAGTGCGAAGCACGAGCCAAGTAGTCACCACCTGAGCATTGCGTCGTGCACAGTTACTGAAAGCCATCAACAACATGAACACTAACAGCGAGCGCGGCCAGGGTACCCTCTCTGGCGCTGACAGTGTTCTGCACTTCCGCACCGCATACCAAGGTCACGTCGGTACCCGCTTGGATCGCTTCAACTGCACAGATCAAGGCGTGTGTGAGTTGACGTCGTCATCCGGGTCACCAACAGAGAAGAGGTAGGCGTACCAGCCGAAGCAAAGGCAAGACCGCCAGATGCACACGCTCCCTCTACCCGCATCGCGGGCAGGAACCTGAACTCAGGCGAAGCGCCCGCCAACGCGGCACCTGTTGCCACAACAAACATGCATTCGTAAGTCCACCACGTCAATCCCGTGTGCCCCGAGCGACACGCACACAGGTCGCCTGCTGTACACCATATCAACAAAGACAGCGAGACATACCGAGGTGGCCCTGCGAGGAGAACAGCTCTCCTGCAAAGTTGCCGATCCACGCCTGCCGCAGCGATAAAAATATAAGAATTTAATAAAAAAAAATAAAATGATTAAAACTGAATACCTTCTCGATGGCGCTGGCAGGCGTGTGGGTGTCCTTGAGTGCGGCCTGCACGGACTGGGTGATGTAGTCCTCGAGGCTCGGGTTCTCCTTGTGCCCGGCGAGGGGGTGCTTCTTCCAGATGAAGTCGGGGTGCCCCTTGCCAATGAACGGCAACGTGCGGCCGCCCACCACGAACGTCCTCCTATTCAGCGCCTTCTTCATCCTTTCTTACCTTCCTTTCCTTCCACGTTCGTCTCTTTGGCTGGCTTTTGTGCAGTGCGCCAGCATCTGATTCCCACCCTCGGCGATAGCAGCGGATTGCTCTTTGGGCCGCGCCTTTTCCTCCCGCGCACGCAAAGAAAACTGGCGCTCCGCCGGGACACGGCGCCAGTTTGGCGAGCAAGACGACCGACCTGCCGCGAGCACGCTGGGATCTGGGAGTCTTCTTTCAGCAAGGCGACATCCACCCAACCAATCCTTCGTGGAGGACAAGAGGAAGGTGATGAGGAAAGGAAGACTGTTGTTTACTAAAGTGAAAAGGGCTGCGCGCAAGCGACTGAACTTATGCTCAGCCGGCCACGCGGAGCTTGCTAAAGGAGTCTTGTCTTGGTTCGATGGCTTACTGGTTGACGGCCTTGCGAGCGTCGCCCTTGAGCTTGTCGGCCTTGCCCTCTGCCTGCCACTGCTCATTGCCGAGCACGTTGCCGGCGGCCTCCTTGATGTTGCCCTTGACCTGCTCCTTGGTGCCGATGGCGCGCTGCTCGGCCTTGGCCGCCTCGAGCTCGGCGTTGCCCTTCTCCTTGCGGGCGAGGCCCTCGGCCTCCATGGTCTTGTTGCCGACGGCCCAGCCGACGTTCTCCTTGACGGCGCCGAGGGTCTGGTCGGTGTAGGCAGAGGTCTTGGAAGGTCCGGACATGTTGATGGTGATGAAGTGGTAGTGGTAGATGTGTGGGTTGTAGTTGAAGTTGTGAAGAACGTGAGCGAGAGTGGGACCGTTTTATACGTGACGGCACTCCCGCTATAATCTTTTAGGTGGTGCGGTTCAAAAGAAAAGTCGCCAGAACTGATGCCGGCGTGCCATCAGGATTTCGCACATAAGATTGTTTTAAAGTAACAAAGAAAAACAAGGAGAAAAGTTTAGTAATCGCGTTGGGAAATTTGAAGAAGAAATTCACATACGAAAAGAGAAGCGTACCATGGAGGCCACGGGTGGCGAGGACAAGCAGCGGAGCAAAGGAGGGGTGGTACTGGATGCCCTTCGAAGCTTGCTACGAGAGGGTCAGCCGTTCACTGGAGCGAGCGTAGCACCGATAGGGGGGCTGGTACGTCGCCGATTCTTCTTGCGACCCCGCACACCCCGTCTCCTCTTTAAAGTCTGACACCAGCGTAGGAGAAAGACCAGCTTGAGGAGGTGCTGGCATCGCTTTGCGCGGATGGGAGCCTCCAGAGCCATCGCTACGTGCCCGATTCAGGGTCTGCTGCAGCTGGCGACCAAGGTAATACCTTGAAATGCTGTGCAGGTGTGTCGACGGTGCACTCACCTCTGCACACGCACCCACCGCACGCACAGAATGTACTGTGTATTGGTTACCGCCCGTAACGTCAGCAAGTGTCACGACTAGCACCACTCCTTCGACTCCTCACTCATCGCCGCCCAAGGTGCGATCACACTATGCCGCTCTGGCACACGTAAGCGCAGGAGTTGACAACGACTAACCTCAACATCACCTTTGCAGTCAAACCATTTGGAGAAGCCGATGAGCGCGTCGCTGCGCACTCGCTTGCGCGGGCGCCGGTCTGCCGCCATGGCCTCTCCGTTCCGATCCCCGCTCAAGGTGCGTCTCCAGTCTATCTGCACACATTTGCCACTGTGTGCAAGTCAAGGTTCGCTCACCACATCGCCCTCTATCAGAGGAAAGAGCCAGAGAAAGAGGAGCAGGAGGGAACGCAAGACACTGATGTAGGAGGGACGACTTCGTCCACTCACCACCGCACACCAAACAAGCATCCACGCACAGCAGCGCCCAAGGTGATCCTTCATCTTCTTCACCATCTATTTCCAGCTCTTGGATCTCACTCCCTCGCCCTCCAGTCGTTCGAAGAGCAAAAGCTGGAGCTGGAGCGACTCATCAAGACCAAGGAAGCCAAGCTGGAGGAGCTCAAGCGGAGGAAGCTTCTCGCCGAGCAGAAGTTCTCAAACGAGGCAAGTCAGTCCTATTCGCTCTCTCTCTCTCTCTCTCTCTCTATGTTACGTGAGTGTGCCAGCGCAAGACTCTGCTTGCGCGTCTGCGTCCGGCTCTCTCTTATCTACGGCCGAACGTGCGCGTGTTCTTCGCGGGCGCGACAGGAGGAGCGAGAGAAGGTACAGCGGCTGATCGGCAAGTGGCGCGAAGTGTGCCAGGAGGTGCTGGTGGAGCTGCACAACCACCACGTCAAGGAGAAGCCCAACCTCACCTTGACCGAGCTGGTTGAGTACCTCAAGATCGATCCCGACGTCGTTCGCTTCTCCCCCACCGACGAGACCTTTTACCTGTAACAGGTCAAGTTTGCGTTAGCCGCTTTTGATGTTTGGCGCCGCCATCTTAAAGACACCTCAAGCTTGCGGAAGCGCCAAGAACGCAGGAACGGAAAGATGAGATCTTGTTGTGTGGCCGCCAAGGACGAGGAACGATGTCCCAACCGGAAAAGACAGGCAAGCGAAAGAGGCCCGAGGCCGAATCCTCTCAGGAGGTGGAAGAGGGCGAGGAGGATACATCTCCTGCAACCAGCCCGACTGCGGATGAGGTCGAAACAACCTTCTACAAAGTGGATATGCAAGCACTACTGAAATCAACCGTACGTGCGAATTTGATTTCATTTCTTTTGCGCCATCGTAAAGAGAGTGCATTCATTTAATGCAGCAGGATGATCTGTTCGAAGTCATGGCAAGCGGCCAGGAACCACTCTTTGCAGCTCCTGTGATGGTCGCAACATCGGGAGATCTAGCTGCGGCTATTGCAGGAATTCCTGCAGCTGTGGCGGCGGCCCTGGCGGCGGCCTTGCCTGCGGCCCAGGCGCCCATGATGGCGGCTATCAGCAACATCCGAATCCAGTCGAACAACGGGCGCAAACGAGCCTTCCGCGTGGCCCAGGGGGCGCCTGGCCCGTATCAGCCTCTGCTGAAGGTTTGATTCCCTTTTAGTTTTGTTGTGTGGCTCGTTCGTGCACGCCAACTCACCGTGGCCACCACAGGTCCAAGCTGGCAATGGGGCAGGTTTGCCAGGCATGCCTGCCCTCCCAGCAGGAGGCCCTGCAGCGCTCGCGGTGGCGGCCGCGGCAGCAGCTGCTCCTCTGCCTGTAGGAGCCGCACCTCCTGGAGTCTTTCCGGACGATTTCGCTGTTGACGCAATGAGCCACGGCGAGCTGCAGGTGCTCGTGTACAACGAAACCTTCGACATCCTAGCTGGCGACACTCTGGCCCAGAGGAGGGACAAGTTTCGGGACTGGTTGAGCTGGTGATCCGCCCAGAGGGAAGGATCGCATCAATGCACGCGCCCCTAGGGTTTGTACAGTTCAACACTGGCGGTCGAAGGCTTCGAAGAGAAGATCTCTCTTTTGTTGAAGAAGCTCCACAATAGAAGGACTTGAGCGCCATCATCATAGTCACTCATCGGCATGAAATGATGGTCATCTATCTGGTGGCACCAGGTCGCCGGCGACTTAGCCTCGCTTCTTCTGGTAGCCGTTGAGCTTGCTGTTGCCCCTTCGCTTTCCCTTCTTCTTGCGCTGTCGGACCTTGTCCTTGAGCGAGACCTTGGCCTTGGCCCGCACGGCGGCCGAGTGGCGGGTGAGCTGGTAGGGCTGCGCCTTGGCCGTGTCCTTGTTCGTGTGCGACTGGCCGTGCTTGGCCTTCTTGCGTCCGAACTTCTCGCGGCCCTCGCGGCCGGCCATCACCGACGCCAGACGGCCCTCCTTGTCGAGCTTCCTCTTCTTCTGGAAGCCGGTGATGTCGGTCGGGTTGACCTCGTAGGCCGGACGCCCGTCGTCGCTGTCGCTGTCCTTGTCCTGGTCCTCGTCCAACGCCTCCCTCTTCCTCTTCATCTTCTCAAAGTCCTCCGAGGTGAGCAACTGCATGTGCGTGCGTGAGAGAAAACGAGATCATTGAGTGAGTCTCGACACCAACTTGATTCGAGAGACAGCGTCTCGTCGAAGAATAGGGTGGGTGGGTGGGTGGGTGTGAGAGAGAGAGGAGCACCCTGGTGAGATCAGCACGACCGGCATTCTCCTCCTTGGTTTGGCCCTCGTCCATATCGTCGACCGTCTCGGCCACATCCTCGTCCTCTTCACCGGTGCTCGGCTTCTTGTCGACGAACCAGGCAGCTTCGTCGGCGTCAGCGTCATCAGCTTCACCTTCCTCGTCTTCTTCGTCCTCAGCTCCGTCAGCTTCCTCCTCTACTTCGTCCTCGTCCTCGTCGTCTTCTTCCTCATCGCTTTCCTCCTCGTTGTCGGTCTCCACCCACTCGCCCTCGGCGTCGTCATCGCTGGCGGCCTCTCCGTCCTCGTCCTCGTCAACCTTGACCCACTCGCCTTCGCCATCCGACACGTCGACCCAGCCGTCGCTGTCCTCATCCTCCTTGTCCTCGAGCAGTTCCACGTCCTTGACCTGATCGGCGGGTCGCAGTTCACCGTACTGCGTCGGCTCGATGGTCATGTCCGCGAACTTGCCCTATAAAGCGTGGACATCAACAAGGTGTCAGTCACAAACGTTTAGCACGCGGGAGAGGGGAGGGGCCAACGTACTCTGTCGTGCTTGGGGAGAAGCGCGGGATTGACGGTTCGGTAGAGAGCGATGATAGAGCGCGACGCCATCATGATGCCCTTGTCGTGGTTCTTCTTGTAGGAGGTGAGCTCGCGCATGAGCTCCTTGTCGGTGATGGCATTGGGCTGACGGTTGCAGATCTCGCGGATTGTGTTGAGACCGATCGACGTCGCCTCGGTCGCGCCATGCTCGTTGATGAAGTGGTTTGTGATCACGCGGATGACCTCCTCCAAACTGTCGGGCGGCACCAACTGCAACGAGGGGAAGAAGACGGGAGGATGTCAGCCAAGGAGAGGCATGAGCAAAGAGAGAACGTCGCATACGTCGTGAGAAGACTGGGCAAGGATGGCCAGAATCTGGGTGATGTTCTGCTGCTGGGGCTTCAGGTAACGCTGAATCCAGGTGTAGAAGTTGAGCAGCAACAGCTTGTGGCAACCGATCAACCGAGAGATGAGGTTCATCATCATCATCTTGACCTGTGGCGATGTACCCGCAGGTGTAGCGAAGGGGAGCGAGAGGAATGGTGAGTGAGGTGACGTTCGATTAAGGAGGTGTGCCGAGCGTGCGCGTTACCTCGAATCGCTCGGTGGAATGCTTGAGATCGGCGAGCAGCTTTTCGGCAAAGCCTTGCGGGTCGTTGAGCAACTCGATCGCGGGGAAGTTGACCTTGATGTCCTTCTCCTTGTGCTGCAGCTTCTGCGCCTTCTTGATTCCCTTCTGGAGCAGCCTCGCTCGCTTTTTCGTCTTGTTGGCGTGCGTGGAATACTTCTTCACCATGTCTTGCACCGTGGGCACGTACTGCATGCGCGTCGTCCACCGCCATATAGCCACATTGCGCGTCAGCAGGTGTCGAATGCATGCATACATGCGGTTCGTGCGCGCAGGAGAAGTGCGTACGTCTTCTTCCTCGATCTCGGTGGACTCGGCGGAAAGGAAGAACTGGATGGCGTCCACCTTGACCTTGCTGAACTTGGAGAAACAGGCCTGGCTGATGACGTTCACCGTCTTGGCGTCGTTCCTGCATTCGTTAACGATCGAGGCCTCATGAGCGAGCGTTCGAAAGGTATCAGGGCAAAACTGATGGTGAATGCGCAGGGGAGTCTGAACCAGATGCGCTTGCGGTACAGGTCGATCATGACGTCGAGCGACTTCTTGGCGGCGATGTCGCTGGGATCGTTGAGCATTGTGTACATGAAGTTCTGAAGCGTGCGGTTCATCTTCTGGTTCTTGTGCTTCTCGTTGATGTTCTTGATGTCGGTCACGATGTGCGAGTAGAGCATCTGACGCAGCGGCTTGTCCTTGCACCGGAACAGCTTGAAGAATAAGCACAACAACCTGCACACGATGGAGTGTGAGTCGTGGGCGTCCCGCTGCGCTCGTCGCCAACTCGAGGTTTGAGCGCTCACGCAAGACCACAAGCAGAGAGGAGAACGTGGGGCGACGTGGTACGTACGTGGTGGGCGAGAGCAGATCGCGGTTGCGCATGAGGATGAGGGCCTTGGCGAGCGTGCGGCGCAGACCAGGCTCAAGCGCGGAGTAGTTCTCATCGAGCAGCGTGATCAGCTGCTGGGGAAAGTCCACCAGCTCTTTCTTGTAGACCGGTGCCACCTACAGACCGACAGAGCAATCAATCACGTCACACGATTAGAATTTAATCGCCACAATGCAATTTAAAACAAAATCTCGGATCCCGGATTTAGTTGGTTGAGATTTGAGATAAGGCGCCATCATAAGGCAAAGAACGTACATGGCTGAGGAAATTGATCAATCCTTCGAATTCGTGGGATTCCTTGTTGGGTTTGAGCTTGAACAGCTGGAGCTGCGTTTGGTAATGCCGGTACTGGAGCTGGAAATCCTCCCGGTACGATTCGCTGTCCCTCTTGCAGAGGTTCTGCAATTGAAGCAAATCCATCTCTCCTCTTCTCTCCTTCAACAGCCAAGAAGAAGACGAGAGCTCAAAATTTACACCCCGGGCCTCACAACGCGAATGCAGAACGGAAGCAGAAAATTGATAACTCCATATATTTCTTCACTTTTTCTCTTCGGAAATGAAGCAAGAAATTGATTATGTTGATAATTTTGGGCATGGTACAATCGGCGCTTCGCGTGCTCGCTGTTGTGCTGTGGGAATGATGCAGTGGTCGTCCCCTTCTCTTAGCGGTCAGTTATGTTGCCTTGCTTGAGTTTCGTAG
>CDFA01025557.1:0-17862 GCA_000826305.1 Acanthamoeba healyi | reverse complement strand
GCAGAACGGAAGCAGAAAATTGATAACTCCACATATTTCTTCACTTTTTCTCTTCGGAAATGAAGCAAGAAATTGATTATGTTGATGATTTTGGGCATAGTACAATCGGCGCTTCACGTGCTCGCTGTTGTGCTGTTGGGATGATGCAGTGGTCGTCCCCTTCTCTTAGCGGTCAGTTATGTTGCCTTGCTTGAGTTTCGTAGCCGATTGTACAATTGCTGAGTGTAAGTATGGCGTGTTATTTGACGTCTCGTTCCTTGCCCTCGTGGGGTCGGCCAGCAGATCCCTGCTTGGTGCTGCTGCTGTTGCTGGTGCCCTTGGCGAGCTCTCGCTGCACCCTCTCCCATACAGCCGAACGCTCACTGCCGGCTTCCTTTGCCGCGGCCGTCAGGATGAGCTGTTTGTTGGTGATGTACGTGTACACAGAGGAGTGAAGAGGATGCAGGTAAGACGCAAGAGGAGCTCATCACAGATCGCATGACAGCCGGATTGTGCGAAACGAACCTGCACAGCTTCGGGCACCGACTTGCCCTCTTGGATGTGTTTGATGATCTGCTCGACGCGAACGTAGGGTGTGGTGAGGTCAGGTCATCACTAACGCATCGACGAGCCAGTGGAGCGGAGAAGAGGTGTACGTACAGCTTGGTTGCGTGGATCGTTCTGGAACGCAGCCATGGCGGCCAACTCGCCCAGCCGGTCCTCAGCCTTGGCCGCCGCGTCCGAGGGCCTCTGCGTGCGGTCGAAAAATTAGTTTGTTATCTATTTGTTTACCTAAATCAAAGTTTAAATGATAAATCTGGATGAGGGGGCGAACCACAACACTTGGGTCGTGTGTGGAGATGGCGAGCTTGTACAGCTCGAGGGTCTTGGAGTAGGCCTCCCGCTGCTGCCGGGCCACGCTCTGCGCCTCCGCCTCCGAGGCCTTGATCCAGTTCTCGGCGTTGTGTCGCAGGCTCTGGACGTGCTCATACTCCTTGTGTCCGAACCCTCTGAACTCCCTCCATGCGAACTTGGCCATCCGCCACAGCCTCATCTTCGTTCGATTTTGCGTCGGCCGAAAATGCCCAAATGAAATGATGGAGAAAACTTTGTCCCTTCGTGGCATTTCCTTTTGATCTTTAGAACCGGCGGATTGCCGAAACTTCGGGAGTTGATCGGCGTTTAGAGATGTTGGGACGTTGGGCGGTGTAGAAAGCCACACGTGCGGGAGAGGTATCTCAACAGCACGACACTCCCGGGGTCCAAGTAGTAATCAATCTGATAGAGTCCGATAGATAGGCGAGAGGGGGGAGAAGAGAAGAGCCAAAAACAAGCAAGGAAGACGTGCACGTGAGAGAAAGAACGATAGACCAATAATCATCATCATCATGAGCCTTTTGAGGGCCCTGCGGCGAAATGTGGGCCTCAGGCCCGACACAAGCATTTGCCACCCCGAATATGCGGGCATGCTCAAATGCTTCGATCTGCCATCGCGCGCCAACTCGCTCGATCCCTTCCCCGTGTCGATGGAAGAGGCCGTCGACGAGAGGACAACAGGCGATAAACTCTACTGCCCCGCCCCCACCCCCAAAATCGCACCGCTTCCCATCAAACGGAAGGATTCCTTCTCCACCTCGCCGATGCAGATATCTTCTGTTGGTATGCCCCCCCAAATCCTCGTCGCGTTGATGTTTCGCGGTCTCATCTTTTGGTGCCGCGCTTGTTATACTTTAGGCTACAAGACAAACATGAGCGATGCGACCCCAACGGCCTATCATCATCACTCTGTCTTCAGACCGTTGATTCCCACCCGCTCCTCCGCCTCCTCTTCCACTTCTTCTGCACGGAGCACCCCACCCTCATCGGCCTATAGCAACTCGCACGGCCGCATGAACTCTTCGGCAACGACCTCTACCACCACCACCACCACTACCACCTCGTCCTCCTCCTCTTCCGCCTACTCCTCTTCCTCTCACTCGAGCGCCATCGGCTACACGGCCCCGTCCGCCTACACCACAGCTTCGGCCTATGCCAACGCTGGCGCGGTGCGAAGGAGGGCCTACAGCGCCGTTGGCGTCTCTGGCGCGGTGGCGGCTGGGTCCTCGCTCTCCTTCCCCAAGTTCGAGGTTCAAGACGACGCTCTCCCACCTTCACGTCGACTACAAGACTTTCTCGACTCAGTGGTTCGTCCAAGCGTCTTCTCCTCCTTTCCTGTGGTGTTTCTTCTCTTGCTGTCTTCATCATTCATCTCACTGGGGTCTGCTTCGTGATGTGATCGTGAATGTGTCATCACCGTTCAGGGCAACTCGTCCTTTGTGGAGCCGCAGGCCTTGAGTCCGAGGAACTGGACAAAGGAGTTCCAGGAAATCCTGCTTCGACCCGTGCTCGAGCGGGGCACTGAGCTGCAGAAGCTGTGCGACGAGTTCGTGGCCACGGCGAAGCAGTTTGGCGAGGTGATCATCCGCGAGCGCAACCTGCCCTACCATCAAAAGACGATCAAGCCGTTGCGAGGCAAGGGCTTGGCCGGCGGTGAGAAGTATCAGGTGGCCAACATCTTCTTCAAGTTTGCCGTCAACAAAGATGGCTCGCTCTATCCCTCTGATCGGTTTGCCATGAAGGTGGCTGGTACGTTTTGTCGTCATCCCTCTGGCACGCTTGCGTTTATGTTTTTGTTTTCAATACTTATCGCTCTGACACGTGTGCATCACAGGACATGAGCTCAAGGGCCTCACTGCGCTGGTATCGTGCGGCATGATTTTGGGTCTCTCGTTTCCGCTTCTTGCGCTGATCGACTGGCGAGGCTACCGACTCATCGCTACATCGGCGCTGCCCATCTCCGAGGACACGATCGTGTACGGTTCATGCGATGGTGGCAACTCAGTGCACAAGAAGTCAGAGGTACCAATCGCTCCCGCCTACACCTCTCTCCATCACCGACGCGCATAATCTCACGCGCCCTCGCACATGCAATCTTCAGGAAATGAACCAGCTGATGGAGAAGATCGCCAAAGTTCTCAACCTCAAAGGTCACTACACGGGCTTGAGCGATCCAAAAGAATGGCTTCATGGGCCGTGCGACATCGAGGGCCATCAGGTAAACTTGACCCCACCGGCGGCTCTCTTCCCGATTGATCACTGTACTCAATCTATTTCATGGTGTCGTCACAGGGAAGAGACGGCAAATTCTATGTGGTGGACACAGCACGGATATGGCCATGCGAGACACCCGACCGATCGGTCAAGGGCGGATTTTTGTTCAAGCTGCTGCGAGGCGAGTTCGTATCTAAGTACGGTGCGCCTCTGTCGTCGGACGCCTTCACCGCCTTCGGAGAGCACGATGCGGATATCCACAACGCCGAAGTCCAGGAAGCGACGCGACACCTATTTCACCGCGTGATACCCGAGTTTGCCGCCCAGCTGCCTGCGTTTAACTCGGCCGGCTTCACCGGCACACATCTGATCGACGAAGTGCATCGAGCGGGCATTAACGTACGACACATCGGCCGTGTGCGCGCACGCGTCGACGATCAGTGGAGCAAGGATCTGCTGCTGCTGGAGATAGTCGCCCGCGTGTTAAAGAACGAACTGCGTGCCGAGATGCGAGTCATGCAGGGCTCAGAGGTTCGCACACGAAGCTTCTCCGTCTTCTGTCGACTTATGACTAACCATAACTATCTATGATGCGCAGGAGAGGCAATATCGAGCCTTAGTGTTGGCCTTCTTCAACTTCGTTTTCGGCTGCGGACCGCGGCCGACCGCTTTCTGGAGCACAGATGTCAAGAGGCTCATCAAGGAGCAGTTCCCACAGGGCATCTCGCCATTCGAGGAACGCTCCGAGCACGATCTGCGCAAGGCCCTGCGAATGGAAGCGCTCTACCTCCGGCTACAGCACCTCACCGGTGTTGTCTTTCATCCTGGTCTCTCGCTGTGCTGCTGTGAGACCATGCTGCATTCGACTCCATTCGAACCTGAGATGCTTGAGGAGATCCTCGTCAAGGCGAAGCACATGTATGCCATTCCAAGGTAACAGCTCCTTTCTCTCTTTATCAGTTCGCCACTTCCTCTAGCCCGTGGTTGTGGTTGACTCACCTTCCCCCTTTACTCGCCGATGCAGAATCGAAGCTGACGCTCTGGCTGAGCTCGCACGAACCAAGGCTGGGCAGGAGGCGATGCAATTCTACCGCCTTTCGGCTGAAGCCTATGCTCACGCACTGCAACTCAAGCCCGACGACGCTTGCGTGCTTCGTAATCTGGCCACGGTGTTTGCCGAGCTAGCCGTGCTTCGCGCCCAGCAGGGCAGCGTGGCCCTGGCCGAGGTCGACCGGCTGTTTGAGGAGGCCTACAACAAGCTGTCGGTGTGCCTCCGATTGGACACCAACGATCACAAGGCGCTCGATCGGTGGGGCAACGCGCTGTGCGAGCACTCCACGGCTCTCCTGTCGCTTCTTCCTGGTGAATTCGCTCGTCCTAGCCAGCTCCTCGGCACCGCCGCCCAGCGATACAGGGCGGCCCACAGGCTGCAACCGCACAACAGGGACGTCCTCTACAACTGGGGCAACGGCCTCCGTAAGCACGCTCGCATCCATGAGGAGCTCGGCAACATGCTCGATTCGGAGAAGCTGCTGCGCGAGGCGATGATCAAGTACGAGGCGTGCACGCGATTACCGCGGGAGAAGAAGAGGGACACCCTCATCGTCGACGCCCTCATCAACTGGGGCTGCGCGCTCTTGGCCCTCTCGCGTCTCGAGGCCCATACTGACCGCGTTGCCGACGCCGCCAAAGACGCCGAGAACGCCCGGAAGCAGTTCCTCAAGGCCGCCGCCGTGATCAAGTGCGAGGGCCTCTTTGAGCGCGACGGCAAGCAGAAGCAGTCCTACCACGCCATCTTGGCCTACAATCTGGCCTGCATCGCCGCCCTGCAGGCCGACCCGGCCACGGCGGCCGCCATCCTCCGCAAGGCCCTGCCGGCCGCTTCTCACGATCCGTCCTTCTTCGGCCCGACCCACGCCTTCCTCGCATCCGATCCCGACATGCAGGGTGTCACCCTCCACTCGTCCTAAGAACTACAACTACTCGCTTCGTCATCATCTCCCATCGGTTCCTCCTCTATCTGCGAGAGCAGCCAGCCAACTTCGAGTGCAGGGCCTGCTTCTCCGCTGTGTAAGTATCCCCCGAAGGAACGAGACGCGGTCTTCCACTCTCTCGCCGCCCCTCGTGTGTACCATGCCCGCCCAAAGTCACGAAATCAAAAAGCGAAGGTTTCACGGACGCTTTCGTTCTTGGTTCAAAGCTTGGACTTCTCCACAACCGTATCAAAATGAAACTGGCCCACGAAAATCGGCCAAGTACAAATAGGACCTAACCTTGCAACGAAAAGCTGACCTGGCGTAAAAAATGGCGCCAAGGCAAGCCAAGCAGCTGAACGTTCTACCCCTCAAGCCATGGAAAGCAACGAGCCCTGGTCGCCGCCCCAGCACCTCGTACTAGCCCTCTCCCACATTGCGGACCAATTTAGCCGACTTAAGATTCACACACGTTTACTTCTTATGAACTTGGCAGTACTGCTTGAAGCAGAAGCCTCTGGTCTACAACAGGACCACACTCGTCACGTTCTACGAAGACGAAGGTACAACTCCCTTTTCTCTGCTCTGGACACTTGTTTGTTATCTCATCTTCTTCTTCAACTCCTTTGCGCTCTTTTTCTTCACTCTTCGGCCGAACCGCACACAGAGCGAACGTCGGGCTTGCCCGACTACATCGCGCGGCCTGGTCTGTCTGCTGTGCTGGGCAGGAAGGCTATGACATCGCTTGAGATGAGAAAGCATTTCAAGTCGCGTGAGCACGCGGTCAAGGCCGACGACATAGTGGTGCCCACGTCGTCGCTCCTCACCTACCTGCTAAGCTCCACCAACGCCGAGGCGCGAGCGTTCTACGACTTTCTTTCGAAGAGGCTCGATCAGTCAGGGCCCGCCACTCCTCTGGCGTCCCCGTCACGCTCTGCCTCACCGCCGTCAGCAACGCCGCCACCGCCCTCAAAAGCCGGCCGCAAGGCGCAGCAGGCGCCTCTTAGCTCCGAGCCCGGTGCGCCTGCATCAGCCAAGGTTCCATTCACGATGAACTTCGTTTCAAGTACACGTCCTCCACCTCCACCGCAAGGTTTAGTTCTAGGACCTAAACTGTGGTGCGTGTGGGCTATGTGCAGATGTTCGTGAAGAGATTCAAGCTATCTCGGGCTCGGTGGAGCTCGAAGGCATCATGGGACAGGAAGCCCTCCTAGCGCTGAGCAAGGCGGAAAGGGCAGTGGAGCAGTGCCGCGACAAAATCGACGTGGCTCATCGGTGCTCCAGGCACGCGGAAGACCACCTCGATCAACAAGCTGGTCTATCCGCAAGGCGATGGCGGCCTGCCATTCTACGTCTTCACCGATGAAAGCACTGAACACTGCACGCGCTATGTGCAAAAGGCGCGCTACAGTGCAGCAACGGAGCTGCTCGTCACCATCGTCTTTGTGCCAGCGGATGAGTACAACAGGCGCATCAACATCCTGCGCCGGATGCATCCCACGGCCAACGTGCAGGCCTACGAGAGCTTTCTCGTGGGCAGGTCGCAGCTTCCCCCGCCTCCCACGGTGGCTGATCTCTTTGCTTCGGACGAGGCCTACCAGCGGCTGCCATCGCCGATGGAGCGCGCGTGCCACATCTCCCGGCATCTCGCCACGGTCTTCCAAAGCCTGCGGTCGTCTGCCCAACTGCCGACGAACCAGGAGCTGGCGATCGACTATGTGCTCTTCGAGGCCAACTGGTTCGCCAACAAGTCCATCGTCTTGACCGACGTACGCACCATGTCCTCTACTCTACCCTTCTGCAGGTGATGGCCGAGTGTGCTGATCTCTCTCAGCATAGTGTGTTGGCCACGACGGAGTCATGGAGGAGCTTGTCCTCCACCACGCGCTGGCCCACGTGGATGCCATATGCTACAACTTCCTGCACCGATGCCTCAACGAGAACGACATTGACCTGATCTACCAGATGGGCGGCTTCCCTCGACCGGAGAGGCCGCCTGTGCTCATCGTCCGTGAGCGCTCTGCTGAGGCCTCCCGCGGCGAGCACTGGCGCAGGAACGCCGATGTGCTGCTCCGAGCTGCCAAGTAACTCACCCCGACTTATCCTGCACGCTCCTCACAGTGCAGGAAGACCTGCGCTGAGGAGTGGGAACTTACGACACCGTGCGTGTTCGGTTGTGGCTGAGACCAGGAAGCCGTCAGTGTGCTCCAAGCTGGACAGAGAAACCAAGCGGAGGCTGTTCGTCGAGCTTCATAGGCATATGATGGTGGTCCCATGCGACGTGTCTCTGTGCGACGACGGCACGGTGTCAGAGCTGAAGGACCTCGTGCTGCGGCAGGACAACAGCACCATCATCGCGGGCTACTCGCGCTATCTCTACCTCGTCAAGGCGGTGTTCCTCCAGGTGTTTGATCGCAACTACCTGATCCACGAGGCTCCGGCGATCTTGAAAAAGAACGCCGAGAAGCTGGAGCAGGTCATACCGAGGCTGTTCGAGTCGGCCTACGACGACCTAGCCGACAACATCGATAGCCTCATACTGACCAGCCTGAAGGACTTCTACGCGTGCGAGACCGACGACCTCTCCCAGCTCACCCCCGAGCAAGTCAGCGAGTACTTCAAGCGCATCCAGTTGGCGGGCAACATAGAGGCCGAGATTACTGTCGCTCTCGAGGCGCTCATCGACTCTGTGGTGGAGCAGCAGCGCAACATCTTCCATCTTCTCTTCCGTCACCACGCGCAGAACAACGAGTCGCTATCGTCGTCTTCGTCAGGCGGCGCCGAAGGATCTTCGCTGCATAGTGTGGCCACCGACGCAACAGAGAGCGTGACCGATTGGCAGCCGCTCAGCAAAGCTGTCGAGGAGCGCGTGCAGACAGCCGTGGGCCTGCTCAGCTCACAGTACGACCTTAAACTTCAGGAGTGGAAGGAGAAGCTGATGAAGCACTGCAAGGGTCCGCTAGGCGAGACGCTGTTGGCACTCGTCAAGAGCGCCCCCAAGAGCCTAAAGAAGCAGCTCTCAATGTGCTCGCAGCAGGAGGAGGACTCTGATGCAGCCAAGGAGCAGTGGGACGACTTCGCCATGGCCATCCGCAAACGCATCGCCGATCGGCTTCTATCGGGTCGCAAATCGATCCGCACACTCGCCTCCTCCTGGCTCAAGACCACCCTCAAGAACGAACTCGTCCACGAATCGGGCGTGCAGCTGAAGCTCCTGGCGCAAGAATCATCTGTCTCTGAGGCCGAGTCCCGGGAGTTCCAGAAGAAGGTCTCCAACCTCATCACCTACATTCGCCGGAACGTCAAGCAGTACGCGCTCCTCCCAGCATCCATCTCTTCCATCCACACGCTCATAACTCGATGACGGTGCTGCACAGGTTCCGGAAGCAGAATGAGCAGAAGGCGCTCACTAAGGACGACCCGCTGCCCAAGTTCACGCGGGCCGAGTCCACGACAGGAGGCCAGGGTCGCCGGCACAAGAAGAAGAGGAAGCTCAAAGGGTACGTGCGCTTCACATGCGTAGCGCCTTGTCGGACTTAAAATCTCACTGGGCCATGCGCACAAGGCAAGCGTCGTCTCTCCCCTCTGTTGTGGAGGAGGTCGAGGAACTGGAGGAGCGACCGACCGTCGAACACGTCGTACGAGAGGACCTGCAAGACAACGTGATCCAGGCAAGGCTTGCTGAGCCACTGCGCCTCATCTTCGAGATGAACTCGAAGACCAAAGCTCTTATCTGTGACTACGAAGCCGCCTTGAGCAAGGATCAAACCGGTCAGCATGTTCTTCCGCCCGCACTCATCCCTTCCAAGGTCCGTCCTTTGGTTTCTCTGCATGCATCTGAGTGCGCCTCACATGTGTGCATGCGTGCGCCTGATTTGTGGACACAGATACCAGAGGGTGGAGCACTGTCTCGCTCGCAGCACAAGATCCTGTTTGACGTCACCGAGGGCATGCAACACTATATGTTCGTCGTGGTGGACCCTCGGCACAAGGACCACTACTACGAGCACCTCCTCACCGGCGAGCGCTTGTTCAACAAGATCGTACTCATCGTGCTGCCCGACGACGACGACGAGCAATCTTCGGCGACTCCAGATGTCAGTAGGTCTGGTGAAGACGATGACGAAGGTGAAGGTGCAGAATGGAGGGTCATCGTGAAAAAAGAGCAACCACCAGAGCTGATCGAGTCGGATGACGTCAAGGGAAACCCTAGCTCGGTCCTCCACGCTCGCGTCTACTTTGAGATCGGCAAACTCTTCATCGAGTCCCGGGCCTTCCACAAGTATGTCTCCGCTTCACCTCTTTTCCAATCCCTCGCGCTCGTACAAGCACGCGCAACGCATGCACACACGCTCTGACACACTCAGGCACGCACGCACGCATACACTGACACATTGACATTGACACCGAAACTGTGATGGTCATTGGGCCAAAAAGCTACTATCGTTTGCCCGACGGCATCGAGTTCTCGTATCAGATGGGCGACGAGATCGTGGCGCTGCTCAAGTGCACCATCGCGCGCGTCCTTCTGGGCACCAAGAAGATTCTCGACTACGAGACGGAGCGCTGCCTCGACTCGTGCGTGAGCGAACTCAAGAGCGAGGAGAGCGAGCTGCGCGCCAAGGTCAGGCGCGCTCGCTACGACAAGGACAATGTCCATGCGCCCATGACCCAGGACGAAGAGGAGGCCTTTGATCTCTTTTGGGAGTCCGTCAACAGCAACAGCAACCCTGCGGCGGCGCACAAGCCTGATCTGCCCCAGCTGCTCCACTGTGCCCAGCGCACGCCTATGTGCGTGCGCGACGACATTATCCGCCGCCTGCGCCCGATGCGCATGATCTCGAGCATCTCGCTCTGTCGCAGCTCCTATGTCTACAACCAGGTCTTCAACATCTATCCGCACAACTACGAGCTGGCGCCGAGCGACCAGATCTCGCCGGTGTACGTCAATGTCGAGGCTCAGCAGCCCTTCCGTTTCATGCGCAACGAAGAGCTCTGGGACGAGAGTGGCCATCATCTGCCGCTGCCGCGCTCGACGCAGGAGCCGTGGACGTCAGAGTGCTCGCAGGCGGAGAAGGACCTCCAGGCCCGCTTGGTCGCCGCCGGGTGCGTATCGTTCCGCACATCGGCGTTTGCCATAGCGCCGAGCAAGCTGTGGAGCGTCGGCCGCGGCAAGAAGCAGGCCGCCACCGTCGACGCCAAGGGCACGGTCGCCAATCGAAGTACGTACTCTGTCTCGCCACTGTCATCGCTCATCTTCTTCCCATCATCACGCTCACGACCCTTGTGTGCTGTGCAGAGCAATGGGTGCTGACGAGGAAGAGAAAGACGACGGCGGTACCCGCGGAGCCACACGCACGCCAGAGGAGAGGACCTGAGGCAGACGATCAGATCCCAGTGGTGCAAAGCCTCCTGCTCGCTGATCCCGCAGGCGAGGCAGAGCTGGTCGACGTGCCCGGCGATGGCAACTGCCTGCTCTCCGCGCTGGCGCTCGTGTTTGATGACAGCAGAAGCGTGGCCGACATCCGGCGCGCCACATGCACCTATGTCAAGGCTCATTGGAAGGAGCTCAACTGGCCCCACATCACATCGCAATCAGCCGCCGATTCCTGGTACGAGCGGTACCGGCGCAACCGCGTGTGGGTGGGCCACGACTTTGCCTTTGCCTACTGCACCGCCAACGCGGTCAATCTCTCCATCTCGCTCCTGCACACTCCACGCAAGGGCAAGAACAAGGGCGTACCGTCGCTCAAGGAAGAGCTGATCATCGCCAAGCCAGAGCTGCGCGAGGTACGCAGGATTGTGTACGTCAACGACAATCACTACTGCGCCATCATCCACATGGGGCCGCTCGTCGCAGACGCCGACGCCGACATTGATAACGCCGAGGACGAGGCCGAGGCCGATGGCGACATGGACTACGATCCCGACGCCTACGACGATGGAGTCACGACGGCGAGCTCTTCTTCATCTTCGTCGCGTTGCTCGACGACTTTGTCTGGTAAGTCACTCCTGCCACCTGCGAACGCCGCACTGCTCCCGCTCCGTGTACTCACGAGGCTCTCCAACTCCTATTGCCGCTTCTCTCTCATTGATGGTACCAGGTAAGAAGAGGCGCCGGGACAGCGAAAGAGGGTGAGCTCACATAAGGTCATGAAGAGCGGGAGGAATCTGTTCCTGAGGGGTCTCATGTGGTTGCGCTGAAGCAAAGCCTTTGTACTTTATCGATTAACGTTGTTGGTCTGCATTCACCTCCGACCAGCTCACCACACGCACGCACACGCACACGCACACGCACACACACACACAAGAGAGGGCTGCGATGAGTGATGTGAGAACCATTCATCATAACCCTTTCATCGTCAGGCCAGAGTGTCGCCAGCGATGCAGGCATGTTGTGGGTGCTTGGAATTCCGCTAAAATAAAATAATATAATAAAAATACCAGATTGTTAATTCGCAACCGAGGGATGGAGGACAGTGGGGGGAGGGGGCACAAGTCGAAGAGGAGGGGGCACAGGCGGTCGGAGAACGTGTCCAAGAAGCACAAGAAGAAAAAAGCAAAGATAAAGCATCGCAAGAGGAAGCGAGATGAGCAGCAGCCGGCTCATGCACGCACTGCCACCAAGCGGGAGAAGCTGACCAAGCGCCTCTTCGCTGCCATCAGCAGGTGTGGCAGCGGACGTGCAGCGGGCGGCGACACAGCGACCGACGCCGCAGTCGCCCTGCACGACGTGCGCTACTACACCGCACGCCTGCTCCGCTTGGCGGCCTCCTCGCCCTCCTCGTCCGCAGACGCGGCCCTGGCGGTCGTGGTGGACGACACCGGGCGCACGCCGCTGCACCGGGCGGTGATGCAGGACAACGCAGCGCTGTGCCGCTACCTGATCGACGCCTTGGGCCGGGACGTAGTCAACATGGTCGCTGGATCCGAGGTACCTTGATGTGTGGTGCGTGTGCGTGTCTGTGCGTCTGCCGTGCGTGCGTGTGTGTGGTGCGTGTGCGTGTGCGTGCGTCTCACTCACATACGGATGCGTTGGGGTTGTGTGCAGGATGCGAGCACGGCGCTCCACTATGCGTGCTTGAACGGGAACGCTGAGATCTGCTACATGCTGCACAGGAGCGGAGCCGAGAGCGACATCAAGAACGCCCTGGGCATCGCGGCGACCGAGATCGGGTTCGAGTCCCTGCAGAAGAGGGGCGAGGAGCTCGCGCTCGAGCAACAACAGCGCGAGGCCGAGTGGCGCGCCAGGGACGAGCGCATGCGAGCGACCAGCGGGTTCGCCAAGGAGCGCGACCGCTCGAGCCCAGATCGCGACCATGGCGGCTCGCCGACGAGAGCGCGACGGCGCAAAGAGTCGAGCGACGAAGATGAGGATGAAGGCCGTGATGAAGAGGACTGCCACGTCTTTGACTATACCGAGATGGGCAAGAAGACGCACCGCGAGCGGCGAGGCGACGCGGATCGCAGCGACAAGGACGCCTTTGAGCGATGGAAGGAGATGGAGCGGAACAAGTGGCGGCGACAGCAGGAGGAGCAGGACTGGAACGCGCGCCTCGCAGAGGAGTTCGCCAGCGAGACCGGCGGTCAGTGGCACGACCAGTGGGCGGACATGGACAGTGGCGAGGGCTCGCACTTGAACGAGGAGGAGTGGAAAGACTGGGTACGCAAGGAGATGGCCCAGAAGGCCAGCCGTCGGTGGGGCCAGGATCACTCCGACTTCTATGACGCCAAGGCGCGCAAGCGGCGCGAGGAGCAACATAAGGAACGCGAGCGACGCGAGCGAGAGAAGGAGCGTGAGGCCAAGGAAAGGATCGAGCGCGAGGAGAAGGAGAAGGAGGTGCAGAGACAAAAGGTCGAGGCCAAGCGACAAGCGGACGATTGGAAGCGGCTCGAGCAGGAGTGGGCGGCGTTCGAAGAGGCGCTCAACGCGCGGAGGAAGGAAGAGACCGAGACGAGCGATCTAGGCACGCGTCCCTCCTCTCCTATTGAAGCTGCTTGCGACACCATCGAGCAGCCTCTGTGTGATCACACACTGATCGTTGAAGCTGCACCACAGGTTTCGCGGACATCCCCTTCCCCGACATCGAACGTGACGAGGAGGCAGGCCACACTCTCGGCGGTACCGCGAGTGTACCCCTTGTGACCACTTGGAACTGCTGGAACTGATCATCATCACCTCTATTGTTCCGTGCGTGTGTATTGGCGGTTGTTCACAGGCTTCAATTTCCTCACGGAAGACACGACGGCGGACGACAAGGTCAAGTTCCTTCGCACTCTCTTCCTCCGCTGGCATCCAGACAAGGTACACCATCGCCATCATCATGACGCTGTGAACGAGACTTAGTTACACTGACGCACGTGTGCGCACACATGCCACCAGTTCGAGCAGCGTGTGGGCCACAGACTAAAGCCGGAGGAGAAAGTGGAGGTGTTGGCTTACGTGACTCGGATAACGCAACACGTCACCCGCCTCAAGGACCTCCTCGCCAGGCTACAAACTTCCCCAAAGTCTCCATAGAAGGGTCGAAGGCCTTGCCACAGCGTGCCCTTGGTTGGTCTTTCTTCGTTTGTTCAGACAAGTCCAAGCAGCCCTAGATGACCAACCAGTGCCGCTTCTCGTTCCTGCAACTGGATATAAACGGAACCAGCGACGCAGATAAGCACCCAGGCCACAAGACGTGATGACATGTACAATTTTTCTTTTGGTCCAGGCCTCGAAAAGTGGTGGTGGTGTGTGTGATCTTTGAACGCTGTGGAGTCTGTGGTGCTGAAACGCCGCGTGTGTCTCGTTTCAGTTGAGAAGGTCGTAGACGCTCGAGCGTTGCTGGCACGAAGAGGAGGAAGAGCCATCACGCCCAGGCGACGTAGTCGCGGGTCGCTCGTTCTCCTCGCACCCGCCGCCACTAGCCGGGGTCGTAGGCGGGCTGCTGCCAGGGCTTCGCCTCCGGTTGCGCGCGTACCGGATGCCACATGCGTTGCAAAGCCTGTGCGTGTGGTTGAGGAGGTGGTGAGTGCAACACTCAACCGCCAGCACGTGCAGATTTACACACAGCTAATATTTCTCCCTTCTTTCCGTTTTCGGTGTCGTCCTGCGACCACCGGCTTGCCCTGACGCGGATTTAGGTCCGAAGTGTGTTCCGCCAAGTGCCTTGCAATTTTCTGAGCTCAATAACTCGTTTTGGGCCCGCACTCAGGGGAGGGAGAAGAGGAGAAGAAAGGGGGGTGAAAGGATCACGTACGTTGAGGGGCCCATGGGGCCGGTGCGCCACTGGCTTGTGTGCTGCGAACTGCAGTGAAGGCACGCCTTGTTGTGGAACGTGCGCGACACTCGTTTCTTCCTGGCTGACCGCGACACTGGTTTGGATTGCTGGCGTAGATGTGTTGTCGTAGAAGTCGATGTGTAGTTTTGTTGGAGCTGTACGAGGTCCACCTCGAGGACGTGAGCCGAGGCGGTCATCAGCCGCATCTCCTCCGAACCTAAACTACCCCGCATCTGCTGCATCAGGTGCAGCCGCGTCAGGGTGTTGGCGACCGTCGCCACCTAGATGGGGGCGAGGTACAGTTAAGCATTGAAGTGCGCACAATGCACAAGAGGATGGATAGATGGGCGGGTGTCGGTACCTCGGTCAGGAGCCTGGCCTGGCGGGTGGCGTTGTCTTCTTGTGTGGTGGTGGCTGTAGTTGTCGTCGGTCGTAGTAGATGGGACGATGGGCTCACCGAGAAACTAGACAAGTAGCGCTCCATCTCGGTCTGCATCCTCCTCCGCTGGTAGTTTGGTGTCTGTGTGTCCGTGTTGAGGTTTTGGCTTGCGAGCGTGTGTGTCTTTCTCGTCTTTATCTTGCTATGTTCCCACGTTCACAGGCAGCCAACGTTTGATTCGTGGTTGGACCCCACCTGGCGGCGTATCAAGTTGTTGGCACATTGTAGCTCAGGCGACACGGCCAGACCATCAACAGCAGGAACAGTCCGGAATGGTTGATCACCAACAGACCAATGGTGCAGGTTGCGCCAAGGCAAGGCGCAAGATGAAGAAAACACACCCGATGTTCGCCTTGGCGTCCATTGGGGTTCACTAGGGCGCATGGCCAATTTGGTCTGTGGTGCCCGCATCTTCGTCCCAGCAGGTCACCTTACAACAGCCGTGCGCAAAGCCTGTGTGTGGTGGAGGCAAGTTACGTCGTCATAACGGAAAGGTTAACGACGACTTTGCCCACCACGCGACGCGTTTCGAGGTCTTGCAGCGACTGTGGCACATCGGGCAGGCCGACCTGCTTGGTAATCATGGTGACAATCCTGCCGGCCTGCAGCAGCGAAATCATCTCCTCGGCCATCGTCTTCAAGTCCTCCTGGTCCTTGATCCTATGTACCGTACAACGGCGCATGCAGTGTGGCGAGTGTGTGAGAGTGGTGCGACCTTGACCGCTTAGTGTAGTGAGGCGCGCTCACCTCTTGGGGCTCCCGTAGGCGCCACCGAGGGCGAGGCCGTGCACTGAGATGGCTCGGCCTTGATCGGGCACTGGTCCTTGCACTGGGTCCACGATGGTCACGATGCCGCCGTTGAAGGCGATCGCCGGCAACAGTGATGTAGCGCTCTCACCGCTCACGCAGTCCACCACGCACTCAACGCCCACGCCTGGATTGGGGTCTCAGCTTGTGAGCGAGACTCTGCAAGCCGCGTGTGGAGGTGTGCGTACCGTTGGTGATGGCCAATGCGCGTTCGGCTACGTTCTCGCTGGTGTAGTCAATCACCTCGTCGGCGCCCAGCTTGCGTACGTGGTCGGCGTTGCTGGGCGAACAGGTGGCGATGATCGGGTGGAGTCCAGCAAGCTTGGCCAGCTGGATGGCGAAGCCGCCAACGCCACCCGAACCGGCGGTGATCAAGATGGATTGGCCTGCCGCAACCGAGGACACTCAGCACCCAGAGCTGACCAAGGGCGAGTGTGTGTGGCTGCCGGCCGGCGCACCTTTCTGAACGCGCAGCTTGCGGTGAAGCGCTTGGAACGCGGTGAAGCCAGCGCAGGGCAGGGCGGCCGCATCAGCGAAGCTCACGTCGTCGGGCAGCCGAGCCACAGTGTGGGCCGTCACAACCGCGTAGTCCGCTAGACCACCTGCTCGCGCTATGAGAAGGCGTGGCCTGTCGCTGAAGAGCACTGCGCGGCGCTGCGATCAGCGTGTACCGTGCGGATTCCGCAGGTTGCCGTGGTAGTAGACGCGATCGCCCGGCCTGAGGGACGCGACGTCCGCGCCGACCTCGTCCACCACGCCGGCCACGTCGAGCCCCAACACGCTCGGGAGGGTAAGCAGGCCCACCAACGGCTGCTGCATCACTGCCCAGGCGTTTCAGTAGAGTTGTCGAGGCAGCGGTACCGACAAAGTCTGCGGCGAGTGGGGGGTGGAGGGTGCGCGTACGCTTGTAGTCGACGGGGTTGAGGCCCACGGCGTGCACGCGTACGCGCACTTGTCCGAGACCGGGGGAGGGAATGGGCCACGCGCCCGAAGGCGCCAATGGAGAGTGCCACTCGAGGGGCTTGCCCTCGCCCTTACACACCCAGGCTTGCATCTTTCTTTGTCGCTGATGCGGTCAACCCCACCATGCCAGCCTTGAACTGGAAATTGTAATATAATTTTATTGATTGCCTGTAACCAATCAGAAAGAAGAAGGAAAACCGGCATAAATCCAGGCGGCACCGCTGTCTGGAAATCAGGCCACAAACACGGCGCCCCAGAACATCAAAAACACTACGGCGTCGCATCAGATTACTCGATCAAGCTTGTGTGTGCCTGCGCTGGGGCTTCTCTCGCCATCTCTGTTGTTTTCGAAAAGGAACTTTATAAGCCCTACCCCATTAATAAGGTGCACGCAAAGCACACGATGTCTTCCTTCCCCGCCCTGATGTCTTCGTCTGCGACGTCGGCAGCATCATCGTCGACATTATCATCATCATCATCGAGTTCTTCTACTTCGGCTTCGTCTTCGATGGGGGAGCCGCAACCGCTGAGCCCTCGGACGTCGCTCCTCTCCTCGACCTCCTTCTCCACATCTCCCTCGTCCTCGTCGCCTCTGCGGGGCCTCACGGCTGGGGACGAGGTGAAGGAGCAGGCGACCGCCCTCCTCGCCCTCACCCCCGTCAAGCCCCCCATCCCGCAGCCCTCGCTCCAATTCGAGAACCTCATCGTGGATCAGGACGCGGCCAAGGAGCTGCAATGCGCCATCTGCCTCCAGATCCTCAACAAGCCGCGCCAGTGCAAGAATGGCCATCTCTTCTGCCTCACTTGCATCACAAAGTGCATTTCCAAGAATCCCGAATGCCCGTCGTGTCGATGCCGTCTCACGGAGGAGATCCTCGCGCGGAGCCTCTTTGTCGAGCGACACATTCGCAACCTCAAGGTGTACTGCAAGTTTCACTTCAAGTGGAGCGAGGAGGCCAAGGACTGGGAGGAGGACGAGCACGGCTGCCCGCACGTGCTCACCCTCGAGACCCGCGTCACGCACGAGCAAAAGTGCGGCTTCGCTCCGGTCAACTGCAAGTACAGCCCTCTCTGCGGCAAGCAGCGCCGCATGAGCGCCGACGCCCATGAGGTCTCCTGCCCCTTCCGTCCGCTAGAGTGCACCCACTGCAAAAAGGATATCCAGTTCTGCAATATGGAGGTACAGCCCTTCGTCTTCTTTATCTCCTCAATACACTGTGATTGCACATGATTGCTCATGCGTGTGTTCACGTGTTGGCATCAACGTGCAGGAGCACTTGAAGCTGTGCCCGATGGTGCCGATCGAGTGCACGGCGTGCAACATCGAGCTGAAGCGTGGCGAGCTGGA
>CDFA01025552.1:31839-56463 GCA_000826305.1 Acanthamoeba healyi | reverse complement strand
GTTGCGTGAGCAGGAGATACACAAGCGCCGGTACTTGCTGAAGAACACGGCGATGGAGATCTTCCTCACCACCGGCCGGACCTACCTGCTGGCCTTCCCCACCAAGCAGAACAGAAACGCCATCTACGAGAAGCTGCTCTCGCTGGATCTGCCCAATCGAGTCGACTACGAGACGGAGGTGGGCGGCAACATCCTCAAGCGCTCGATCACCGAGAAGTGGCGGCGCGGCGAGATCTCCAATTTCGAGTACCTCATGCACCTCAACACTCTCGCCGGACGTTCATTCAACGGTACCAACGTCACACAGCGTGCGCACGTGTCAAACAAGCAACGCACAGACTGACGTGAGTTGGACCGTGTTGCGCAGACCTGACGCAGTATCCGATCTTTCCGTTCCTGCTGCGCGATTACACCTCGGAGGAGTTGGACCTAACCAACCCCAACACCTTCCGCGACCTGTCCAAGCCGATGGGCGCGCAAGACCCGGCCCGTCTCAAGAAGTTCATCGACAAATACGAAATGGTGCGCGCTTGTGTGTGCACGATCGCGTGTGGCGTGATCGCTGACGTTTCGCTTCGCTTGTGCACACGTCCAGCTGCTCGAGATGAACGACGTGCCGTACTACTACGGATCGCATTACTCCAACATCGGGTCGGTGCTCCACTTCCTCGTCCGCGTTCAGCCCTTCACTCGCGGATTCATCGAGTTCCAGGGCGGCCGCTTCGACGTACCAGGTTCGATCTCCGCTCACGCACTCGCCCGCTCTTCCTCTGTCAGGCTCTTGCTGACCTTGATGCTGTGCGCCTTGTGCTGGTGGTTACTACAGATCGAGTCTTCCACGCGATGGACACGACGTGGAACCTGTCGTCCTCCATGTCCAACTCGGACGTGAAGGAGCTCATCCCCGAGTTCTTCTACTTCCCTGAGTTCCTGCAGAACCAGAACCACTTTGACCTGGGCATCCGCCACGACAATGTGCGCGTCGACAACGTGCTCCTGCCGCCCTGGGCCAAGGGCGACCCTCGGTGCGTCTCACCTCTCGCTATTGCGTGCTCGGTGTATCACTCATCTGAGCGAGCGCTGTCTGACGTCCGACCCATCTCTCCAGGATCTTCATTCGCAAGCACAGGGAGGCGCTCGAGTGCCGTTACGTGTCTGAGCGTCTGCATCAGTGGATCGGTACGACACGCACGGCGCCGAACAGCACTTTGACAACCGGTGCCACTAACTCATCTCTCGTTGTCGCTGCACATTCAGATCTTATGTATGGAGCGCTGCAGCGCGGCGATGCGGCGCGCAAGGCCTTCAACGTGTTCCACCCGCTCACCTACGAGGGCGCCGTGGAGGTCGACTCGATTCAGGACGAGGTCATGCGCAAGGCCACCATCGCCCAGATCAGCTCCTACGGCCAGACGCCACGTCTCCTCTTCCGCCGCCCGCACTCGGAGAAGGTGTGGAAGGAGCCCGAGCCCACTGTCTACTCGCACCCGGACAAGCTGTGGTCCTATCCCCTGCTCGTCTGCACGTTCGAGATTCATCGCATAGACCTGGTCGACAACCAGCCCATCCCTCAGCGCGCCAAGCGGGTACGCTTCCCTCGGTCGCTCACCGCGGCGTCCACACGTGCGAACGCGTCATGACATGTGGGCCACGGCCGTACAGGTGTTGCTGCATCCGGAGGGGACGGCGATGGCGTCGTGGGGCTACTGGGATCAGAACATCAGGCTGTGCTCAGTCGAGACGGGCAAGGTGCTGCTCGTCATCAAGACGTCGCATGACGACGAGATCCTCTGCGCCGACATCACCCGAGACGGCCAGTACCTCGCCACTGGCGGCACCTCGTCGCTGCTCAAGGTTCCTGCTCCTTTCTCCCGTCAACACACACAGTCCCGCGCTGCACTGCCGGCTCACACGCAACGAACGACTCACGCAGGTGTGGAAGCTGAAGCGACTCAAGCAGTCCAGCTCGCGCGGCCGCATGCGCATTCGGCTGCAAGCCATCCTCTCTGGCCACGCGCACGACGTCCTCTCGGTCGTGATCACCAAGGTACACAACACACTGACGACCCCGTCCCCTACTCCTCGATCTGCTAAGCGCCCGCATGCGCCCGTGCAGGAATGGAGTTTGATCATCAGCGGCGGACGCGAGGGCAAGGTGATTTTGTGGGACCTCAACCGCCTGTGCTACATCCGCACGCTCAAGCACCACCAAGGACCCGTCACGAGCATCGCCATCAGCCCCACCACCGGCGACATCGTCACAGTCGACAACGGTACGTTTACAAGCTTCGCCGTGCGTCGGTGCGCACGGTCTCACCATAGCACGCACGCACATGCACATCGCGGGTGGCCTAGGCTCTGAGTTTGTGCCTGTGAGCGAGAAGCGATCACCGCGAAACTTCTCCACGATCTGTCTGTGGACCATCAACGGCCGCCTGATCGCCTCCACCACTTGCCAGGAGCGCATCAACTGCGTCGCCCTCACTCACGGTACGTCTACGCTCCCTCTTTGAGCTGTGCGTGTGTGCGTGTTCCCTCGCCCCCCGCCTTCACTCACACGAGCTCCCTTCTGGCGCGCGGGACACACCGAACCAGGGACGGAGGGCCTCAGCAGGAACGTGGTCATATGCGGCCTCGACTCTGGCTCCATCAAGATCTGGGACGCGTTCGACCTCGGCTTCCTTTCCGAGATGAAGAACGAGAAGGAGACCAGCCCGAGTACGTGGCTCTCTCTCTCTCTCTCTGTGTGTGTGTGTCCTGTGCACTGCACCTGCGACGCTCGTAGTCATCGCGTGGTGGCTAACGATCGCACGCACACGTACGCGAACATTAGTTACGGCTCTGGGCTTGAACTCGGACTTCTCGCAGCTGTTCGTGGGACATGCCAACGGCGCGCTGGTGTCGTGGAGCCCGCGCAGGATGTCCAACCCGGCGCAGCTGATCAAGAACCTGACGCTGGGCCGGCGCAAGGTGACCCCGCTTAGCTCGACCTCGTCCACGTCGGTCGCCATCCGCAAGGCCAGCCGTGATCTCTTTGAGCGCGAGGCCGCCGCCGAGCTGCAGCGCCTCGTCGACGGCACCGCCCCGGAGGAGGACACCACCAACGCCGGCGAGCGACCCAGACGATCGAGCATCAGCGGCAGCAGCAGCTCCAGCGCCGCATCGTCTGACTCAGAGAGCGAAGGCCCAGGCTGATCATGCGCCTGTCACTGCGTGTTGCCGCCAAGCCTGTCAACAGAACTAAGGCACTACCCAGCGCAATTCCCCCTCGCTTCCGAGAACACTCGGACAACGGGGGAGCGAAGGAGGGCCCTTCGCTCCACCTCAACATTCCCGCTGAGGGCCCCCCCCTCTCGCTTTCGTTCTTCGCTTTCGCGCTTTCGTTCTTTTCGCACTCTCGTGAGGTGAGGGACACAATAGAGAGACGAGAGACAGCTGTGCAGTGGTCAAGGTCCAGGTATCTTGTGTGTGTGCGTTGTGACCAAAGGAGACAGAAACAACAGCACACACGCACAGAAGAGTAAGAGAAAGAGAGAGCGAGAGCTAGAGAGATGGAGACGGTCCTGCGTGTGGGAAGATGGGTCGCCGACGGGCGGCACTGCAACGCGCAGGAGGAACGGCGGCGCACGCTCTTTGCCCTGCTCCTGCTCCACTTCAGCTGCGTCGGCACCTTCTGGCTCTTCATGGAGGCCATCTTTGGGCTCGAGCCCGAAGAAGATGACGATCAGGAACTAGACCTTGGCCTGACGCTGGCCGAGGCCGACTACGCCGAGGGCCACGTCGTACATCCACAGCCGGTCTACCACCACACGCTCCGGCTGGCCAACTACCACCTCGCCAACGTGCTACGCGTCCTCCGCGTGCGCCACTCGACCATGCTCGTCCTCAACGCCATCGTGGCGTTTAGTCTGCTGGCCATGCTGGCCAAGCGGGCACCCCTGGCCCGCGTCATGGCCATCTGGGTGGCCTACATCTACGCCCACGCCTGTTACTTTGCTGTCTACCGCCCCCACCTCGGCACCGACAAATGGTACCACCAGCCCCCCCACGATTTTTGATTTTTCACAAATTTCACGGTTTATTTTTTATTAAAATCAGAAAAATAGGCAAATTATTTCTAAAATCCCCGAAAATGATTTTAGAAATATTATTCGAGATTAACATTTTTAAATGTATTTGAAATTCCAGGAATAATTTTCAAACTAAATTTTGTGATTTTGTGAAATATTTGGTTTGCAGGTTCCTTTTGGTTCCGCTGCAGGTGTTCTTTGGGATGGGGTCGTCGATGGGCACCCTCGCCCTGTGCTCCTCGTCCGTCCTGCAGGTCCTCGTCTTCTACGCGCGTCAGTCCATGCCCACACCGCCCCTCGTCCTCGACGCCCCGGCGTGCGTCCCTCACTCCCTCCGCACACACGCACACACACGAGCGCACGCACATGCACACGAGTGATGTGCTGACGTTGCGTGGTGTGCTGATGTGTGGGCGTGATAGGAACTTTGTGGTCAATATGGCGTTCATCACGTACGTGGGCCTGATATGCGGAGGCTACGAGTACGTGCGGGCCTACGCGCTCGATCGTATGGAGAGGGCGCTGGATGAAACGCGGCGCGCCAACAAGTCCCTCAAGCACGCCATCGAGGTCAAGGAGCGATTCCTCGCCAACGTGAGCCACGGTACGTCCAATGCGAGGGCGCGTGTGTGCGCGATCCGGTGTGGAGTGTCGGTGCATAGTGTTGACTGACGCTGCCATCGTGATCGCTTGGGGCCACACAGAGCTGCGTACGCCCATGCACGGCATACTCTCGACGGTGGAGGACATGGTGCACACGTCCAAAGTGCGCCGGAGCCACAAGCTACGCGAGGCGGTGACGCTCATCTCGGACTGCAGCGATCACCTGTGCACGGTCATCAACGACATACTCGACTTCCAGACGCTGGGCACCGAGCAGATCCGCCTCGAGCGGCTGACCTTTGACATCGTGGAGCAGATCGAGCAGGTGCGCCACGCATTCACGTGAATGTCCTGCACGCGCATAGATCTCTGACGGCTGGGTGTGTGCAGGTGTGCCAGATGGTGACGGCCTCTTCGAGGAACAACAAGCAGCTGCACTTTGAGAAGAGCATCAACATCGCCCACTCGCTGCGTCTGGGCGACCCGCGCCGCACGCGGCAGATCATCTACAACCTGCTCTCCAACGCGTTCAAGTTTACGGGCAAGGACGGCACCGTACGTCTGGACGCGCACGAGGATAGCGCCGCCTCTGACTTTGTCGTGATCCGGATCACCGACACGGGCACCGCTTCCATCCCTCGTCTCCCTCAATGTGCATTCTACAGGCGATTGCTGACTGACCGATGATCGCTTGCGTTTGTTCACCAGGAATCGGCATGAGCGAGGAATGCATGAAGAAGATCTTCCTCGTGCGTTCTCCCCCACGCAACCAGACGAGCGCTTGTGCATTGAGCTGACGTGACGTGCTGGTACAGGGCTTTTCGCAGGGCGACACGTCGCTGAGGCGCGAGTACGGCGGCAGCGGGCTTGGACTCGCCATCAGCAAGCGCCTCGCAGAGGCCATGGGCGGCAAGATAGAGTGTCAGAGCCGATTGGGCCAGGGCTCCACGTTCATCCTCACCCTGCGGCTGCCACTTGCCTCGCACAAGGCGCACTTCAACTGCGGCGCCGGCAGCGTGGCAGGCCCCGGCACGCCTGCCAGCGGTAACACGCTTCGCCGAAGTCGCGACTCGGCCCAGGCGCTGCCGCAGCAGGGCGAGGCCATCGGACGAAGCGGCGCTCAGACACGGCAGGATCTCGGGAAACCTATCGCCAGGGACCACACCGAGAGCCCTCCCGCAGAGCCAGCGCCGCCTGCGACGATCGACACGACCACGGCCGCGACCAAGAGCGAAGGAAAGAACGAGGGCGGGGACGATGGGAAAGGGGTCAGAGCGACGCCAAAGGTGAACGGCTCCGAGGCAAGAGCGAAGCCGCAGGCCAAGTGCAACGAGACCGCGGGTCTGAAGGGGAAGCGCGTGTTGCTGGTGGAGGACAATCAGGTCAACCAGAAGGTGGGCGTGCGCATGCTCAGCTCGCTCGGTTGCGAAGCCGTCGTAGCGGTCAACGGCCTGGAGGCGGTCAACGCCATGGAGCGACACTACGGCGTCAGCAGCCAGGAGGGCGCCACGGACGGGCCGGGCCACAAGATCAAAGCGTTCACGCGCGGCAAAGCGGACGGGGCTGCTGGCGGCCAAGGACAAAAGAACGAAGGCCAAGTGACGATCGACGAGAGCGGCCAAGGCGATGAGGAAAACCGAGCCAACCACATCGACCTCATCTTGATGGACTGTCAGATGCCAGGTATCAAACGCGCCTCTTACACGACACACACGGCACTGGCACTGACGATGTGCGTCGCGCGTGTGGTGCGGCAGTGATGGATGGGTTCAAAGCGACAGTGAGGATTCGCAAACTGGAGCGCCAGATTGGCGAACTGTCGGCGGCCTCTGCTGCATCGCGCTCGGACCAAGCCGAGGAGGCGCCTCACATCCCCATCCTCGCTCTCACGGCGTCGGCGACGGCCGAGTACCAGCAAAAGTGCTTCCAGCAGGGCATGGACGACTTCCTCTCCAAGGTTTCGCCTCCTCTCCTCACCCCCGACTTCGCTCTCTCCTCTGCGCTCCATCTCTAACTATCCTTCTTCTTCTTCTATGTTGTCATCGGCGTCATCGCCTTCTCTCTTGAGAACAGCCGCTGAACAGGACGACGCTCTCCAGGATGCTCGGCAAGTGGCTGCTGCCCGAAGAGCCGGAGCGAGAGCGAGAGCAGAACGAGGACGGCGCCAGAGGATGATGACGTCACGCGGTCGGATTCTTGGGATTGTTCAGATTCATGGGATGCCAGAAAATTGGAAGACATTTGGGCGGAAATCAGAAATGACCAGAAAAGGATATCTTGGTTTCAAAAAAGATATTTTTCAAAACAACAAAATCAACAATTGACATGGTGTTGAAGGGGGGGGGGGACGACTCGCTCTCTCGTTCATGTTATTCATTGTTCTCTCTCGGTTTGCACAGTCAGCCTCATGGCCTCGGCACCGCTGTTGTTGCTTGCTCTTCTTGTCTGCTGCTGTCTGGCCTGCTTGGTGGGCGTGCAGGGTAGCCCATGGGACGACACCAACGATCCTGCCACACAGTGGACGAAGATGGACATGGTCTACAACTTGAACGATATGCCCCTGAACGGTTCCCTGCCCCACACGCCCTGGAGCGACGACTACTGGCCGTCCTACCAGGCCGGGATCGCCCACAGATGGGCGCTCGGAGAGGCAAGAAACGATAGCTTTGGTTACACCCTGTACGAGCTCAGCGAACTTAAGTCCATGATGGCCGATGATAAGATCGCCACTCTCTCACCAGCCGGTACGTCACATGTCCAAGGCCTACAAAGCAAGAGGAGGAGGAGGAGGGACTGATGTGAGAGAACAGAGAAGTACGACATCTACAACGGTTGGTACGACTACCCCACCGTCAAGAGCGAGTGGGGGAGGACGTCTCCCGATGTCCCAGAGTGGGAAGGTAAGAGCTTACTACAACATGCAGGGCACACAGCAGAGTCTCTTCATGTCAGATCCTCATTCACACATGTGGGTGTGTCCACACCATACAGGGCTGTGCCATGGCTGGGCCCCGGCCTCGCTTGAGTTCATGCAGCCGAACAACATCACGCTCATGAACGCAGACGGGATCAACGTACCCTTTGGGTCGAGCGACATCAAGGCCCTCCTTACCTACAACATCGCCGAGTACAACACCGTGCCCACGCCCTTCATCGCTGGGCGCTGCAACGTGGACATCCACTTCAACCGAAGCCAAGAGTACACACTGTGCTAGTTCTTCTTGTCTTCACGACACTGACACGACTTTGTTGTTGTTGATGACACAACAGGAACAGCTCTGCCTGCGCTGACATCAACGCCGGCTCGTACGAGCAACGACACCATCGTGGGAGGCAGCTACGAGTCGTGGATGCGCACCGACTTCATCTGGATGCTCTCGGAGGTGCCCACCTTCAGTGGCTACTTCAAGAACGTGTCTGACGTGTACATGGCTCAAGGTACCGTCATGTCGGCCTCTCTCTCTCTCTCTCTCAACCTTGCAGTGATGATGACCAACAACTCACACACCCTCCTCTTCTTCTTCTTGCGTGTCAATGACGAAGCATGACCTCGACGAAGCCTGCTGTGGCCCACCTGCCCGATCGCCCGGTTGACGAGACGCTGCAGGCCGCCACGGGCACGATCATCCTCAAGAACTACGCCGCTAACGAGCGCAAGGGTTGGGCCATCGTCCCATCGTCCGGCGGCGACGCCGTCAAGAGCATCGTGATCACGGTCAAGGAGTTCAGCACGGAGAGGCAGTTTGACAAGGTCCGCATCTTCGAGGGCGCCCACGGCGAGGGCGCCCTGGTGGCGGTGCTCCACGGCCACGATGTGGCCCCGCGCGACGTGGTCGTGCAGGGTCCGGCGGCCTTCATCAGCTTCACTTCCGACCCCCAGTACGGTGACGAGGGCTTTGTCCTCCACTACCAAGCCCTATACCACCATTAAATGCTCTCTCAAGGGAAGGGTCTCACGTCTTCTTCGTCTTCTTGTTCATCATCATCTTGGAGGTGGTGGTGTGTGTGCTGCGCATGTCAGCGAGTACGTGGCGGAGGGCGGCGAGGGACTGGCACCACCAGTAGATGAGGAGCGCGACGAGTCCGTAGATGAGCACCGCGTGCCAGGCCTCGGTGGGCACGCCCAGCAGATGCGTGCGCGTCGCGTGGTGGTGCGAGCTCCGGCCGGCGAGCCAGACGATGATGAGGGCGTAGGTCACCAGGTAGCACGCGAGGTAGAGGGCCTGGTACCATCTCTTCCATCGCCACGTCCGGAAATCGGGGATGAAGGGCGAGCATTTGTGGAGGGTAGAGCCCAGCTCGGTCCATGCAAAGATCTTCCACTGGGCGAGGGGCTGCTCGGGCGAGTCGGCGTGCCACCAGAAGATGGACTGGATGGCGATGGCGAGGAGATGGTGCACGACCATGCTCGACGCGCCCTCGCCCTCGGCCACCAGCATGGCCGTGTGGAGGGCGTAGACCAGCACCCCGGCCAGGCACAGCGCCCCGACCACCTCGTCCCCCGCGTCCAGCACCACGCACACCACCAACACCGCCCCGCTGTGAACTAACATCAGCGCATCGCCCCCTCGCCCCATCTCTGTCTCGGGATTTAACAACAAATGATTGGTCTAGCTGGCCAGCTTCATGAAGACGTTAACTGAAGCGGTTGAAGAGAAGATGAAGAAGAAGAAGAGGAGGACTTAGGCGTGAGGTTGGTCCTCCTGCCAGGCGGGGAAGGCTTCGGCGAGGAACGGACGGAGGAGGGTCCTGATCTGCTCGGTCGTCGCCGGGGCGAGGGCGGTAAACGAAACCAACGCGTCGCCGCCAAAGAAGAGCTGCCGGAGCTGCTCGAGGAGACCGCGCGTCTCCTCATCGCCCAGCACGAGCCCGTGCAGGTCCGGCGCCGCGAACGCCAGCACGCTCAGCGCCTTCAGCTCCTGTTTTCCATCCGCCATCAGCATGCAAAGCGGATGATGATGATGCTAGAAGGAGAGAGAGAGAGAGAGATGAAGGCACGTACGTGAGCGAGGAACGCAGAGGAGGAGGAGATAGCGGTTGCGCGGGTGGGGGCGTCGGCGGGGAGGGCGAGAGCTGAGGTGACGCTATCCAGGAGCGTCACGATCTTGAGCCTGCATCCCTCGACCAGCGATCGCCCGTTGATGCTGTTATGTGCGCGCACGTGTGAGCACCAAGACAACTACAGATCAGTACGGACGGGCGATGGTGGCGGAGGTACCGGTGCACGGCAGAGGAGAAGGCGGTCTTGGCAAAGTTGAAGACCTCCTGGCTGTCGAGCTGCTCGGTGTCCTTGCCCAGGATCTTGGCCAGGTACTCGGGGAGCATGTCGTTGGTCTTGAGGAGGGCGCCCATCGCCGTCTTGCTGTCCAAGATGCGCTGGAGCAGGCCGACGATGGCCTCTGTCTCGCTGGCGCGCGGAGCGAGGTGCGTGCTCGCGATCGCCAGCATCAGCGCTACATTGCGGCGGACGGAAGAGAGAGGAGAGTGTTAGGGTCTAGACACAATACAACACAACAGAGTGCGCACGCAAGAGGGAGGTAGCGGTACCGGTGCCGCAGGCGTTGTTGGCTCGCTGCTTGTTGTCGTCCTTGAAGCACTGGAAGGCGAGGGTGCAGATGCCCTGCACGAAGATGGAGAACGACCTGCCCACGGTGGGTCTGTCGGCGGACTGGGGCTCGGGCTCGAGGATGTTCTCGATCTCCAGGTAGAGTGTCTCGAGCGTTTGCTCCAACAGCGTCCTCTCCTTGTCCAGTCTGAGAATGGCCCAACGCACACAAGAGAGAGAGAGAGAGATCGTAAGCAAAGAGATGCGACGACATCGGTGACGCGGGGTTGCCGTACCCACACAAGCGCTTGATCATCTTGTAGCATTCGAGCACCAGCTTGTCCTCCGACCAGCCGTACTGCTCCAAGATGGACAAGAGCGCGTTCAGGACCACGGTCTGGAGCGGGAAGAGGTTGAACGCGTGAGTACGCAATGCGCATTGCATGCGGTTGAGCACCAACAAACGACTGGCAAGCGCAGGCGAGACAGAGGGAGCAAGGTACCTTGCCCTCCCAGCCCTTCATGACCTTCTCGATTGCTCGCTCGAACTTCTCGCTCCTCTCGCTCACCATGAAGTCGGTGGCCTTGAGAAGAAGACGCAGCGTCGCCTCCAACTCCTGTGAACGCGACACGACCAAGAGCACCACGAATTTCAGTCAGGCTCTGCTCTCGCCTCCCAGACGCACATCGCTCAAGGAAGGAAGAGAAGGCGGACGTACATCCTTGGGCGCTTCCTCGCCCTCCTTGCTCACGGAGCCGAACTTGGCCTGCAGGTATTTGCTGATCTGCTCCAATCCCTGATGGACGGACGCGAACGCAGAACGTGCGTGAGTTAGTTGTGGTTGTACGCGCGAGGCAGTAAACACGAGGAGGAGGAGGAGCGGTACCTTCTTCTCGATGAAGGAGATGGCGTCATCCTGGCTTTTGACGAGGACGTCGAGGTAGCGGATGATGTTGCGGCTGTTCTGCGGCAGCTTGGCGGCCTTGAGCACAAGGGGCAGGTTACGCTGTCGGTAGTCGGCCGAGAAGTCGCTGATGAGCTTGAGCGTGGGGAAGATGGAGTCGGAGGTGCGCGGATAGGCCGGCGACAAGAGGTAGGCGTTCTTGACGGCCCAGTCGAGGTTCTGGTGGAAGGCCCACTTCTCCAGGAAGTTGGGGTCGGACATGCAGCACAGGTGCATGAGGTTGTAGAAGTCGGAGAGCGACTCCTCGTTGAAGGCCACCACCTTCTCCTTGGCGTTGAGCGAGGCGAAGAAGTCGAACATGGGCGTGTGCATCTGCGGGCAGTCCGTGATGAGGCGCACGTTCTTGTCGCAGTCCGTGGCCACCTTGAGCCAGAAGCTCATCAGCTTTCGCTTGTTCTCATCACACTCAGTTCGCGCCTTGTCCAGTTGAATGTACACGTTGGCAAAATCGTCGAAGAACTCAGCAAACTGCGCAGAAGACCACCGTGTCAGCACATTAGCGTGTGTGTGTGTGTGTGTGTGTGTGTGCGTGCGTGCGTGCGTGCGGGCAACAAGAATGTCTTGTCGTGTGTCGCATAGCTTGGGGGAGGTAGGAAAGTGCGTACGATGAGCTTCTCGGCAGGACCACGGACGCACCACTTGAGGAGATCAAAGTATTGCG
This sequence comes from Acanthamoeba healyi, assembly GCA_000826305.1. Lineage (NCBI taxonomy): Eukaryota > Discosea > Longamoebia > Acanthamoebidae > Acanthamoeba > Acanthamoeba healyi. The sequence goes on along the minus strand of CDFA01025552.1, from coordinate 44,619 downwards.
TGAGCTTCCAGTAGCCGAGCGGGTAGTCCTCGGGCGCCTTGCCGGTGGTCAGGGACTGGTCGCCCTTGGTGTTCCTGCGGGCGGCAGGCAGCAGGGAGAGGAGGTGACGGAAGAGATCGTGCAGGACGCGCACGTCGGCCTCCTCGAGCCTGTCCGGCATCTTGACGCCAATGCGCAAGCCCTTCTGGTCGACGATGTGCGTGGCGCCCGGGACGAGGACCTGGATGAGCTGCTGCGCGGCATCGCGCACGATCTCATTCGGGTTGACGATGAGCCAGGTCTCCACCCAGTTGTGCTTGTGCTCGTAGAGCCACGTGCGGAGCGACGCGTTCGTGGGCGCCACGTCCACCAGGTACCTGATGGCCTCGCGCGTGGCCATCTTGAACTTGAGGTTGGACATGATCACCCGCAGGAACTCGCTCATCGCGATCTCAACCCTGTTCGCATCGTTGTCGCATGTGTTTGGTAAGAGAGTTATAGTACGTTAGAGCAGGCCTCACAAGAGACGCAGCGCGAGAGGACAGCGAGTAAGGTACGTACCTCTTGAGGTGGAGGGAATCCTGGAGCGCGAGCACGTGGGACAGGACCTCAAAGTAGGGCTTGAAGCGGTCCGAGTCGACCAGGTCGATGCCGGAGCAGATCTCCTTGATGACCTTGCGCGACATGTCCTCGTTCTCCCACGACAGGTGAACGGCGATCTCCGCCATGGCCTGCGGGTTGATGCCGTCGGACAAGATTTTCTGTGCGTGTGTTGCATGGAGAACGTCAACATGGTGACCGTGTCACAGAACGCCGACACACGACAGCGACTGACGAACACGACAGACGTACCTTCCAGAAAATGTTGGAGTAGATGAGCTCCTTGTCCTGCTCGGGCATGTGGAGAAGAGTGCTGTTGGGCAGGTGCGTGGGCGGGCGACCGAGCTCGGTGGCGGCGTCGGTGGCGCAGCTTCGGACCAGGACAGAGAGCATGCCCACCATGTAGTCCAGGCGCGGCGGGTTCTTCTTCTCGCCCATCTTGGCCCTCTTCTTCTTGCTCGGCTAATAAGACACCGAGCAGGTCAGCGGCTGGGAGGAGGCGAGTGGGCAGGGTGGAGGTGGACAGGAAGGAGTACCTTGCCGTGGAGGTAGCGAAGCGGCGACTCCTCGCCGAGGTAGAAGTCGATGAGGAGACCAGGGACGTGCTTCGAGAGCAGCAGCTGGCGCTCCTCGTCGCCGATCATCGCAAAGTCGCGGAGCACCATGAAGTAGTGGTCGAAGCTCTTCCAGTACTTTTGCATGCCGTCCTCCAGCTGCGCACGCACGTGCTATGTGAGTGCAGCGCAAGGGCGGTCACAACGCAAAGAAGGCGGGCACGTACCAAACCGAGATAGCTATGGAGGAACCGGACGACGATCGAGGTGGGGCGCAGCTTCTCTTCGTCATCGTTGGAGTCGCCGTCTTCGTCCGACTCCTCTTCGACCTTCATGCGAGTGGTCTCCACGGGCTCCTCCTCGTTGTACTTGATGCGCTCAGAGGGAGCCATCAGTGCCAGTGCGTGGACCAGCAGCGACGCGAAGGGCTCGCGAGCCTCCGGGCCGGGGCAGATGAGCAGCAGTTGCTCGACCCATGTCATGTCGGCCTCGAGCCTCTCCAACAGCCACTGAGAATGAAAACACACACGCGTGAGAATCAGCCTCGATACGCGGTGGAGCTGCTGCGCGTGTTGCGGCGCCACAAAGAGAGGAAGAGAAGACGCACTCGGCTAGCGGGGACGTGGCGGGAGTAGAGAGTCTTGAGATGGCTGACATAGCTGGGCAGGCTGCCCTTGTCCTTGGCGTGGGAGAGGGTCTCCACGATGAACTTGGTGCCCAGCTCGATGGCCCGCATCGTCGGGTGGGTAGGCTCGGGAGGGAGTGTGGCATCTGCTCACACCGAAATCGATCAGTTCCGAACCAACACAGCACCGGGAGAAGCACAAGCGCACACTCCGCAAGAGACCAACAAACACACATATAAAGGAGTGAAGCTGGTACCAGTAACGGGAGCCGACTTGTCGAGCTTAACGACGGACCAGAGGAAGTCAAAGTAGTCCGGGTCGAAGATGTTCTTGTCCTGGAAGAACGCCATGTTCTCCTCCCAGATGCCGTTGTAGATCGGCTCGGGGACCAGCTGGGCGGCCTGCCTCTCCTCCAACACGCGGACCGGGTGGATGGGCTGAGGACGACGAGAGAAAGAGAAGGTGAGCTAACGCTGCGCGTATGGAAGTGCATGAGCGGGTGGGGCGGTACCTTGATACGCTGGTAGAAGAGCATGTAGGCGTTGTAGGTCTTGGCGCGCCACTTGGGGACGTGCTTGCCAGCGACCTCGTCCCACTCGGTGACGGTGTCAGCACCACCGAAGCACGTCTTGGGGATTTCCTCCGGGTCGAAGGGCTCCACCAGCGTGTCGTTGAACTGATACCACTTGCAGCCCTCGCCAGCCACCATGGGCAGGCGCTCGCGGATGAACGAGTAGTAGTGGCCATAGTCCGCCGTGCCCGTGTGGACGAGAATGCCGGCCAGCTCGTACTTGTAGTACGACTCGTCCCTCTGCGGGAGATCCTCGACTATCCTCGTGTGACATAACACGTGTAAGCCACCACTTCAGTTGGAGCGGGAGGGAAGAGGGTGGAGACGTACGCGAAGTGCCTTCCTTCTTTGCGAGGCCCTCCTTGGTGTAGGGCTCCATGTCGAGGATCATGGGGAACTGGCACGAGTCGTTGAGCTTGATTCGCTTCATCGTCTCCAGATCGAACTCGAACCGCTTGAGATGTATGATGAGGTTATCCGGCAGGGTCTTGATGCAGCAGCGCTTGAGCGCGTCGACCTTGCCGTTACACTCGGAGCACTGGAACTTGTTGTCGCCCTCGAGCATATCGCCCTCGACGTACAGTTCCAAGCTCTCGAGGATGCTCTTCTTGTTCTTGATGTCCAGGCTGAGCGTGAAGAAGTTCTCCTCCCGCTCCGTGATGTGGGTGCACTCCTTGGGGATGAACTGGTTCGACAGCGTGCCACCAAAGAACCGACTGAGAAGTTTCTCCTGCAAAGAGAGGACCGGAGTCGTATGTTAGTGCATGTGAGAGAGCGATTGGTTGCAAGCCATGGTCTCCGCGGTACCTCCTGCGTCTTCTTGAGGATGTTCTCGAGCCGATCGAGAAGCATGTTCATGAACTCATCCGCGTCCTGCTGCTGTCCCACGTTCATGGGCTGTTGTTGTTGTTGCAGGAGAGAGGGATTGTTACTCACGACGACGACCAACGCCCCCAAGCAACTAAAGCGTGAACGCGAACGCAAACAGGGAAGAGGAGGAGGAGGAGGTGCGGTACCTGGCCATCCCAGTCCTTGTAGGAGTTGCAGAATGGTCGAGTGTCGTAGTACTTCTTCTCGCTCTCCTGGAGATAGCCGAAGATGGTCTGGAGCTGCCAAAGGAGGCTCTCCTCCTTCTTCTCCTCGGAGTCCTGCACCTCGAGCATGCCCCAACGGAAGCCGGGGATCATGAAGAACTGCTGCATGAGCGAGTTCATGTAACAGGTGGCGCCCAGGTTCTTGAGACCGACGTAGCCGCACGTGGCCTTCTCGTAGGCCGACGGCTGGTACTTCCACAGGCTGCGCTTCTCACCATCACGGTGCTGCTGCACCAGAAGGTCGGCCAACGCGGCGTGATTCTCCTGCGCCGAATCGGCCAACTCAGCGAGAAGGCGGAAGGCGCAGTTGCGCGTGCTGGGCGTCTTGCACTCGGGCGGCGCGTCGGGACCGTGTCGCTCCATCGTCGGGATGTTGAACAAACACCTGTGGAAGAGCTCGTGCACCAAGCCACCCCTGCTTTGACCACATCGCCAATAACAGCACAGCGTGTGAGATCGGTGTCCCTCGCCTACAGCAAGTGTTGGGGGAGAGGCTCGGACCTCTGCTGTGGGCCAGCCTTGTTCTTGAAATCGAGATCGGCGCTGACGAGAGTCTTGAGGAGGCTCATGATGCCGTAGAGGACGTGATCCACATTTTCGCTGTTGCGAAGCTGTGTGCACAAGTGCAGATCAGGAGGCAGGAATCAGTCACACCTCTCTCTCTCTCTCTGTTCAATCACCGCGGAGGGGGCAGGCCATACCTCGATGGTGGGATGCTCCTTGAGCATGTTGATGAGGAACTCGAGCAGCTCGCCAAACTGTGACGGGTTGACGCGAGCCGACATCTGCAAGAGGCGGTTGAACAGATCAAAGTACTGCGCCGAGTGCGGTTGGGTGTGGTTGATCGAGCGCAGCATGGCAAGCAGCTTCGCCAGGAAGTACGGCTGGGGCGCCAACTGCACACCACTGCCGGCCAAGAACCTGCAGAACAAGCAGCGTCAGTGAGGCGCTCTTACCAACAATGTATATAATGCACCGATGATCGGTGTGGTCACGTACTCCTCGTTCACGATCGTGCACAGCTTGTAGAGCGTGGAGATGGTCTTCTCCCTGATCTTGGCCTCGGGGCTGCCAAGCAAGATGGCAGTGAGCCAGGGGTCCATGGTTGGGTTCTCCAGGAAGGCCTGCAGCAGATCGACGGACGACAGGCAGCACGCGAGCAGCATCGACATGATCTGTCCCACGATTTCGACCTCATCCTGGTAGATAGATTCACGCGTGCGGTCAGCAAACATATACTGCGAGCTCACGTCGAAGGACAGAGAGCTTACTATTTCAGGAGGCGGCGCCAGCGGGTTGATGGCCGAGTCGTCGCGCTTCTCGACGTCGGTGGCGGCGCGCATGCTAAGCTCCATGAGCCTGGCAATCAGTTGCTTGCCTTCAGTGCAGTTGAGCAGCACAGTTCCACGGAGCCTGCTGACTGTCTCCATGCCGTCGTTGATTGTGTGGGTCTCTGTCAAAGGGGAAAAGGGTAGAGGAAAGAGAAGCGCATGTAAGTTGTGAGTCCCTTGTACGTTGGCGAGCAGTGCGCGACAATCGTACCGACAGTGAAGGAGTTGACGATCTTGAGGAGGAGCGAGAGGCAGACTTTGCGCTTGCTGCCTCGACTGGCGTCGAAGAAGTCGCAGGTGAGCAGCGTGTTGACCAAATAGTTAACGCCGCCACGGATCAGGAACTGGCTGCACCACTCGGCCCTCTCCGCGTTCTTCTCCTGTTTGTTGTGTGAACCGGTTTGCAATCACGCGGTTTAGACACGCCACTTAACAATGCACAAGAATGAAAGCACGGAGCGTACAGCAGAGTCCTCCGCGGGTTGCATGAGCGCTTGCACGATCTGCAGGGTGTAGAGGAGATTGAAGGTAGAAGAACGGTTGAGCAACTCCTCCCAGTTTAGCTGAGCATCACCGGTGCGGATGTCTGCCAGCGCGGTCAGCATCTTCTGGTTGGTGGGTAGCATCATCAAGAGGTCCCACGCCTGTCACCACAACGATGATACACGGAGTCCTGTTAGCCGCCATGATACTCAGGCAGACCATGGAGAAGTCAAAGAGGAAAGGTCAAAGTTCGCACCAGCTGAGCGCTGTTACCGCCGAGCGCAAGCAGCTGGAAGATCTGGTCGAAGTACTGCTGCTTGGACAGGATGGAGCTTGGCAGGGCACGCTTGTCGGCCTCCTCTTGCTTTGGCTTAAGGACCGCGGCAGGAGTGCCAGGCTGTGCACAGCAACAAGGAGAGTTAGTCTCGTGGCTTGGCTTGGGCGGCAAACACGAGCAACGCGGGCGTCATACCTTAACGACTCTGTGAATAATATGGACCGCATGGCCGTCGTTGATGCGAGCCTGCTGGAGGGTGTCGTTGTCGTTGTGAAGCTCCTTACCCGCGGTAATGATTCGCAGAAGCGAGGGATCCTTCTTGATGTGCTCCGCCACCTTCTGGCGCAGCGTTGCCACCGTGTCAGAGCTGTACGCGAGGTGAGAGATGAGAGCGGTTAGTTCGACCCCAGGTACAGTGTAGGCAAGGCTGCATGGGCCGCCGTGTTGGTCGTACCTGTAGATCTCCAGCTCAAACTTGGGGCCGGAGATGATTTGGATGGGGATGCGGATGAGCTTTCCCTTGAGACCACCGTGCCTGAAGAGCAATGCGGCGTGATGCGTTAGTGCCACGACAGGGCGATCCACAAGAGACAAATAAACGAGGGACGCACTTGCTGCCAATGCCTTCGATCTCCTCAATAAAGGCCTTGAGTACGTTCAGGCAACGCACGATGCGCTGCTGCGAGACGGCATCGTGCGGATCGGTGGTGGCCTGAGGAGAGAGGGTTGTGGTCAGCGTGCGGTAGATCGAGGCAGTTCATGCGCACCAACGAGCTCATCAATACCTTGGCAAACGCATCAGCGATGAAGCTCATGCACGTGGCCACATGCTTCTCTCGCAACTCACCCAGCTTGGGCAGCAGTTCGGCAGAAGTCTGCGATCGAAGTTCTGGGTCAGCACATTCATAGAAGTAATCCCCCTCTCCCACAGCAAGGTATGTACCGTCTTGTGGAGCTTGTTGAGGAACTCGATGGCCTGCATGGCCACACCGTCGTCCTTGGGCTCGATGGCAGCGCGCCAGGCGTTGTCGATTCCGACTAGCTCGGGGTTGAGCACACGAAACACGCCGTTGTCGCCCTGGTCGAACCGCTTGAGGAACCAGTTGACGTAGCGGAAGAAGTACTCGAAGAAGTGGAACCCCTTCTGGGTGAGCGCGCTGAAGTCCATCAGCGGCACCTTCTGCTCGAAAATGTACTGCGTCGACTCCTCGGTGATGGCCTGGAACTGCTGGCTGTTGCGCACGTTCTGCACCCAGAGGAAGCCGTGGTCGCGCTCCTCGAGGGTCAGGGCGTCCACGATAACCGACGCCCAGAAGGCATCGATTTGTGGCGCCTGGAGGACCAGAGGCGAGTGTGACAAGATGTACTCGAGGAAATCGAGGCGGTCCTTGATCTGGAAGATGTAGGCCTGCTTGCCGACGAGCGCCTGCTGGTTGAGGTCCACGTTGGACTGGCCGGCGTCGGTGAGCGCCTTGGCAGCCTCCTTGGCCTTGCTCTTGAAGCGGTGAAGGTCTTCGAAGAAGGTGGCCATCAGTCCGCTGTTCACCTCGAGCAGGTCAATCATTTGAGCCTGCGTCTCCATGCCCTTCTCCTTCTTGGCCGGGTACGAGTCTGGATCGGACGTGCGCAGATACACCAAGTCAGAGTTCGATCCGCGATATGAACGCAGCAACACGCGGTCTCACGAGGTTGAGCGGAGCAGGAATAAGATGTATACCAATCAGCTTCTGGAGGAGCTTGAGCGAGAACGGGACGGACTTGCCCTCCTTGAGGTTCTGCATGCAAAGGCCGATGTACTTGGGCCGCAGCTCGTGGCAGTAGAGCCACGTGAGGAACGTCTCCAGGAAGCGGAAGGCCTCGGTTGCCGTAGCGGGAGGCACATCCGTCTCGTCCTGAATGATCTCCCACCAGAGGTCGATGCCGTACCACTTCTTCTCGTTCTCCTGCAGCCGATTGCAATCGTCCGTAACGTTAGTTTGTGTGACGAACTCAGCTAGCACTTGGTCACGCGAGAGATGAGCATACCGGCAGATTATAACACAAGTTGATCCCTCGCACGGAGATGGCCTGGATGAGCGAGAAGGTGTGCGTGTCGTAGCTGGCATAGGGGATGGTCTTGATCTTTTGGAACAGATACTCCACCGCCTCCGCGGGCAAGACCGTGCTCAGCTCGGCCAGGCTGTTGTAGATGATGTGGCAGATGGACTCGTGCTTGCCCTGCGTGGAGGGAATGGACAGAGTGTGAGCATGCGCTTAATAGAAAGCAAGTGTGTGCATGCACGAAGAGGAAGTGCGTACGATGGTTGCGCTCCACATGAGGTCGATGTGATGGTTCTGGATTTGGTTCTGGATGGCAAAGAACTTGGCAATGTCGACGGCCCTCTTCAGCAGCTCCTGATGGATGGAATGTACATAGATTTGCTCCATTATCTTCTGGTTGTTCAGCCACTCCACCATTTGCCTGCCACAGACGAGAGAGAAGGGGTTAGAATTGAGGGAGTGGTGCAACAGGAAAGAAAGAGGTTGATGCGAGACGTACTTGGAGTCGATCCAAACAGAGATGCCCCCAGGGCCCTGCGGCGCGCGGTCCGTCTGCCTCATGCGCTGCTGGTAGTCTTCCTTCCGCAGGACGAGATCGACGTATCTCTTAATATCACTCAAACCCGTCAGCCTCTTCTCCAGGTAGGGCGACATGAACATCTTGTAGGCAATCGCCAGCTCGAACTTGTCCACGAGCTGTGCCGTCTCCTTCGGAGCGACGACCCTGCATGGCGCACAAGCGACGGTGAGCGGTTGTTGAGTGACTTGAGCTATAGGTTAAATAAGACGTACCGCAGCAAGGAGTCCATGCTAGCGCTGATGTCACTCAGCACCTTCCGGTTGACGCCCTTCAGGTCTGAAGATGGCACGTTGAATCGTTAGAACAAACGACAAACGACACACACACACACGCACGGCTTGAGAGAAAGGGAAGGGTCGTACCCTCGTCGCTCATCTCGAGCAGACGCGAGAACACGACGTGCCGCAGCTGCTCCACGATCTTACGCACCAGTCGCAGGGGCAGATACTCAAGCACCTGCAGAGCAGTACGGTGTGAGCATTGAATGGTAAAACAAAGAGGCCTGTCAAGCAGTGTGATCGATGTGCGGGAAGGCCTTCCGCACCTTGACGATAGGCTTCAGCAGCCACTTGATCGAGTTGGCGTCGATCTTGTGCTTCTCGTCGACCAACTTGGAGATGAACAAGTTGAAGCCGTCCTTCTTGCCGAAGAAGGTGATGTTTGCGGTGAAGAACGTGGGCTCCCAGTTCAGACTCTGCGCCAACAAGAGAGAGTTGATGAGCGAGGGCTGATCCACTGACTCAAGAAGAGAAGAGGGCAGTGTGCACATGGGCCTGTGGCCGCCGCGGACAACAACAAGCGCACGCACCTTTTTGTTGACAAAGGACTCTGTCTCCTCCTCTTCCGAGTCGCTGTCCTCGTCCGAGTCTGTCATCGTCTCCTGTACAGAAGAAGAGGAAGAAGACGACACGATTGTCTCGAGTTAGAAGAGCCCCTCCACTGTCAGGTCCACTTCGTGAAGACTAAAAATCTTTCAAACTCATCTCCCTCTCCAAATTTCAGCTCTGGGGTGACGATTGAGAGCGAGAGCGAGAGAGAGAGAGGCGACAAGATGAAGGGAGGCCGCACCTCGCCGCCCTTGGTGCCGTATCGCGAGTAGAACGGCTTCTGTGCAACGGTGAACAGACGGCAGAGAGTCTGCAGCAGCTCCTGGACGTAGGTGTCGGCCTCCACGCACTTGAGCGTAAACTCGATGACCACGGTCTGGAAGAAGCGATTGACCCTCGGCGCCACCCCCTCGGCCAGATCCCTGCACGCACGCAGCCCCCCATCGCGCATTCAGAAAAAAAATATGAAAATGAAAAGATATCAATATAAAAAAATAAAAATGCATCCATTTCGGCCATTTCCCTGAGCTTGCTGAGCTGAGCCCTCGAGGGCAAGCGATTGGGGGGGGGGGAGTGCTGTGTAGTCGGCGTACCCTCGCTTGAGCAGAAGGAGCACGAACTTGGGGAGCATGGTGCGCAGAAAGTACTCGACATTCTCGACCGGGCCGAACTCGCTGTTGACGATGGCGCGCATCACCGCCTCGATACGCTCCAGGTGCTCGGTGGGATTGGCCTCTGTGTGCGCGTCACCCCATCATCCACGGCATCGAGGTCAGAGACCATCGAGGGGGCGCGCAAGAGCAATCTTCACAGAAACGCAAATTCCATAATTTCTCTATCATCGATGCTGGGGGCTGGTGTGGTCTGGATAAATACCATTTTTGAGGGCCGTTTCGAGGAGCCGGCACTCCTTCTTCACGTCGTCGAGCTTGGGCGCCAGAGCGCCGCTGCCCTCCTTGGATGGCGTATTCATATTTGTTTTATATGTTGTTCCTCTACTCGCCTCGCTTGCGATGTATCTTTCTCTCTCTCGCTACGTTTCTCTCTCTAAGTTTTGTCTCGCTCTCTCCTCTCTCTCTGTCTCTCTGCAGGGCAGCGAGAGGGGGGGGGGACAAGATGCTCTGCGATGCGAGAGGCGGCGCGCGGTTGAGGCTTTTCTCTCTCTGAGCGATGCGAAGATGGGAACCAGAGACCCAGAGACCCAGGAAATAATAACTAATCGCAAAAAAATATTTTTCGCTGCGCGCGAGGACTGGGCGAGTGTTCCGCGAAAGGCGAACCTGAAATTGCTGCTTGCCATTTTATTTTATTTATATTTTAATAAAACTTATTTATGGACAAAGGGCGCGCCTCACAGAGCCGCAACTTGTTGAGGTGTGGGCTCGTAGTCCTCGCTGTTGCGCGTCCTCCTCCTCCGCTTCTTCCGGGCTTGTTGGGTCTGGTCCTGGGCCTGGGCCTGGGTCTGGGCCTGGGCTTGGTTCTGGTCCTGGGCCTGAGCAGTCTGGTTGGCGCGTCTGGTGGGCTTCTTGCTTGCGCAATCGACACTCCACTCGAGCTCTGGGTGGGCCTTCATGAACGCCTTGGCCTCCTTGTTCCCGTGCTTCAGCCTGTTTCGCCAGCACCGCAGGCAACTCGTGCCACAGCCTCGCGAAAACCTCTTGTCCGGCATGCTCTCTCTTGTCTCGTGTGCTTGGTGTGGTGATGAGCTTCTCGTGTGTGTGGTGTGTTTTGTGTTTGCAGAATGCGCATTCTCTGTCATATTTCCAGGCATTCAACATTCTTTCCCCAGACCACACCACACGGCCATTGGACGATCACCTCTCCACCACACCAGCATGGCGCCACCAGAGAGAGGTTCTAATCATGGAGAGAGAGAAAGAGTTATCGATAAAGTACATCAGGGTCGGCTGATCGCCTGTGTGACAGCATCAGCCACAGCATCAGCCCTCATGTGCCACCACACGGCACAGAGTGAACGTCAGAGAGAAAGAGAGAGTGGGTATATGGGGAAGCGCTAGTGCTGGGTGAGGGCGTTGATCATTCTCTTGATGGCGGCCATCTGGTATCCACCCTGCGAGGCGTACGCCGTGCCGGTGTACCCCCACCTGGTTTTGTGAGGAGACAAGAGCAGAGGAGAGATGAGAGTCAGTGTCGAGCCGCCACGAAGCAGCGGCACGGTGCATGAGCGGGAGTCCACATACCAATCCCAGCACGCGTGTGGGTTGTAGGGAATGACCGAAGACACTATCGCTTGCGGGTACAGCACGATCATCTGGCGGCGGAGGTGTGAGGCAGTTGGCATGACGTGGGCACGTAGACGTAACCTGTGTTGCCCATTGACAGCGCAGCCGGGGACCAAGACGAAGTGTACTCGTTCTGGCTGAACGAAAAGACCTGCAATCGCCACACGGCCCACCCAAGCACACGGCCTACGCGATCAGGGCTGGCCTCTGCGCAGAGCCCATCTCCCGCTGGATGGACGTTGTGCTCTGGCCAGGCACGCTCACCAACTTGGGGGCTGCCGGTGCCTGGAGGGCTTGTGTGTGCGCACGTGGGCATCGTCCAGTCGTAGTGGCACCATAAGCTGCACGTCCAGGAGGAGATCCAGCAAGGTCTTCTTCAGCACAGCATTGTTGAAGAGGGCGGGAACCACGATCTTGTCGCGCACCAGCATGCGCTGTTGAAATTGGGCCACGATGCGAGGCACCTGATGCGCGGCAGGAAGAGCGTGAGCGCAGACAGTCATGACGCAACTCGAGAATTGCAGGTGGCGCACCGCCAAGCGAAGAAGGATCACGCCTGGTGCTTGAGTGGCCAACTCTGCAGTCAATTCAACAGGACCGGCGCAACCACTGTCTGTTCCTATATGTATATGATGAAGGAGGCAGGCAAAGCGTCGTGTGAGCGCCGCACAAGCGCAGCGCACAACATACGCATGCGTCACACGGCGCTTTGCCTGGACTCTTAGAGCAAGGTACCTCCTTTGTGGCATGCTTGAACGCCATTTCTGCACTTGACAATAGAGAGAGAAAGAGAGACACGACCATCAGGATACTGCAGTGAGAGCGTCAGAAGGAGACAGCATAGAGAGAGAGAGAGAGAGAGCGAGAGAGGAAAGTACTGAGATAGATGATGTTGAGGTGTGCGACGAGCTTGGAGAGCACGGGCACGAGGAACGACGCCACGGCAGCCTCGACCGCCGCGGCCTCGCTCACCATGGCAAACTTGAACAGCACTCGATCGAGCAGGTGCAGCAGGCTGCCAAGGTACACGTACCTGCACGTCTTTGATCAATTCTTTGTCTGCACCGAATTGCTTGACATTTTGTGTTCTGTTGGCCGAGTAGAAGACTTCCTTTTTGTACTGAGTTGCGGAGAGAACGAGAGTGCCGCCGGAAAAGACGAGAAAAATGTAATGAAAACGAAAAAATGACTGGCATTGCGCGTTATTCAAATATTTCATCACATCCGGCCCATTTTCCCTTGCTTTAATAAACATTTCCTTTCATTTCCTAACATTTCACGTTACAAAGCAGGTAAAATTCGGGTTCCATTTGGTTACAATGGAACCTTATCTCCCATTGGGTGGACACGCTAGCTCCGCCGTAGGGGAGGGGTAGGGGCGCGGGACGCCTAGCGGGGGTACTAGAAGGGGAGACCGTTTGTAAGTTCTTCTTCTTTACTAAACCTTCGACCCGACCAGACCAGACCAGACCAGACCAGACCCAGACCAGGACTACTACCACATCACCCATTAACATGTCCTTCCTCACCGTCATCTCCAACCTCTTCAAGAAGACCACCTCGACCACCTCCACG
>CDFA01025552.1:0-31787 GCA_000826305.1 Acanthamoeba healyi | reverse complement strand
CGCCCCCGCCCCCAATGTCGTCTCCCGCCTCACCATCACCACCATCCCCACCACCACCACCAACAGCCCCGTCCCCACCATGACGATGACCACCATGGAGGACGAGGCCATCATCGCCTCGTTCGTCGAGGTCCAGATCCCCAAGGAGGAGGAGGAGCCCATCGCCACCTTCACCAAGACTGAGCTCGCCACGAGGTGTGTCGACATGGCCACCCTCACCTACGACTCCCGTCGCCGCCAACCGCGAGGCCACCGCCGCCTCCATCGACGTCGTCGTCTTTGAGAGCGTCCTTTCGACGGTCTTCGTGCGCACCAACGGCGCTGGTGACGTCAAGCTCACCTACAAGGGCACGTCGACCCTGCGCGACCTCGCCACCGACTTCAACGCCGTGCCCGTCTTCAAGAGCGACCTCTTGCCCGAGGGCGAGGGCTACATCCACGGCGGCTTCCTCGAGGCCTTCAAGTCGACGTGGCCCCAGGTCGAGGCCCACCTCCACGCCCACGCCGCGAGCCTGGGCTGCACCGCGGCCGACCTCACCTACGAGACCGGCGGCCACAGCCTTGGAGGCGCGCAGGCGACCCTGGCTGCGCTCCAGCTCATCCTCATCGTCAAGCAGCCCTTGTCGCAGCTGAGGCAGGCCACCTTTGGGTCGCCTCGAGTCATGAGCCATGCGGCGGCGGCCTACTTCAACCGCACCATGGGCTCGCGCACGCTCCGCGTCTCGGAGAACGACGTCGACATCGTGACCATGGTGGCTCCCGGCTTCCTCGGGTTCAAGCACGTCGGCGTCAACTTGGCCGTGTGCAAGCCCGCCGGCGTGCTCCCGCACCTGATGGAGGGCTACGCGCACGGCGTGGCCAGCCTCAACGCGCTCACCTTCACGCCCACCTACGCGCTGGGTGCCCGTCGCAGCTTCTTCCTCGCCCTCCGCCAGCTCCTCGGTCGCTTCTGAGCGCCGACATCGCCCGCCCATAGAGCAGGAGAGCACGCCACGGCATTCATCGAGAGCTCATCGGTCGCTTCGGAGCTCGACGTCGCCCCCCATCGGGGGGAGGGCCTGAGCCAGGGCGTCAACGCGCTCGCACGCCACGGGTCAGTCTCCACAACAGCCAAGCCCCCAGCCCAATCAGGCATTCGTTTGTGAGGCGAGTCGGTGCCTGCGCAACTCTCGGTTGCAAACGAGAGGGGTGCAGTGCATTGATGAGCTGAGCATTCGTCTCCACGACGGCCAAGCCCCCACCACCCCAGTCACGCATTCGTTTGTGAGGCGAGTCGGTGCCTGCGCAACTCTCGGTTGCAAACGAGAGGGGTGCAGTGCATCGATGAGCTGATCATTCGTCTGTCAGACATCAGGGGGAGGAGGGGCGCGTGCGAGAAGGCAACAACACCACCGGGCCAGGCCGCAACGACCACACTCCGCCGCCGAGGAAGAACCCTCGCGCCGACCGTGTTCAAGAAGGCGAGCACCAACCCCCCCTGGCCAACGCAACGCGACGACGCAACGCAAGCGCTCAAGTAAGTCCACGCGCCACGCTAGAGAGAGCCCCGCCCGACCACATGCGTATGAGAGGCGAGTCGGTACCTTCACAACCGCCCTCTCGAGGGCGGCAGCGGAGTCGCTGATGAGCTGATGACCATACAATTGTTGGCAAGGCAAGGCGAGCACCAACCCCCCCTGGCCGCCACGACGCAAGGCGAGCGCGCAAGTCAGTCCACCGCCACGGTCGAGAGAGCCCCCAACCCACCGCGGTCGATATGTGAGGCGAGTCGGTACCTTTGCAACCGCCCTCTCGAGGGCGGCGGCGGAGTCGCTGATGAGCTGATGACCATACTACTACGTACGACTGCGCTTGGGGGCAATCGACGACAACGACCTGCAGATCGAGCCTCGTCTCATCGCCGCCCCTGGACCATCAAGCCATCCGATCCTCACTCACTCGCCACATTATCACTCCTTAGTGTCGCTTCAACATCAACACCAATACACTTACTACTACTACTACAGATACCCTTACCTCTTCGTGTGTGCGCGCGTCGTTCGTTCGCCTGGCTCCTCAAGTTGAGAGCGAGCGAGAGAAGTGCAGTACGTGGGCACGTGGTGCGTACGAGGCGTACCGCAAGACCTCAACTCACGGCAAAGTTACGACTGATGATGATGATGATGATGCAGACCTGTTTGGCCGAGGACGTAAGTGAGCGAGTGAGTGGGTGAGCAGTAGGCTTGGCGCGGCGCGTACCCCCAAGTCGCATCACAAAGAGAGCGAGCACAGAGAAGAGGAGAAGAGCGATGGCCAGCGGGCAGGGTCTAGTTTGCCTTCTTGGAGAGCAAGCAAGTACTCATGACCTGGACCGACGCGCGTTGGAAGGGCTTGTCTTCGACCTTTGCGTGCTGCATGCTCGTAGCCTGCCGACGTGCACAAACACCAACCAGTCATGTGAACAGCGATGAGCGAGGAGCATGCTGGGGGAGAGCGCGTGCGTGAGGTCTGTCGAGGCGTGGTGGCGGTCGTGATCGTGGTCCCCCACGAGGCTTCACTAGATGCTCCATGCAGAGAGAGAGAGAGAGAGCAGGGGAGAGACGAAGTGAAGGAGGTTCTAATCATGAGGAAGAGTTATCGATAAGGTACATCAGGATAGGCTGATCGCCTGTGTGACAGCATCAGCCACGGCATCAGCGCTCATGTGCCACCACACGGCACAGAGTGAACGTCAGAGAGAGAGAGTGGGTATATGGGGAAGCGCTAGTGCTGGGTGAGGGCGTTGATCATTCTCTTGATGGCGGCCATCTGGTATCCACCCTGCGAGGCGTACGCCGTGCCGGTGTACCCCCACCTGGTTTTGTGAGGAGACAAGAGCAGAGGAGAAGAGGAGAGGAGATGAGATGAGGGTCAGTGTCGAGCCGCCACGAAGCAGGTGGCACGGTGCATGAGCGGGAGTCCACGTACCAATCCCAGCACGCGTGTGGGTTGTAGGGAATGACCGAAGACACGATCGCTTGCGGGTACAACACGATCATCTGGCAGTGGCGGTGGTAGCGGTGAGGCACAGCGGGAACGGACGGAGTGAGCGTCGAGGAGGGAGCGCAACGTACGTTGTTGGTTTCGGCCCATTGGTTGAGCCCCGAGTGCATGTAGAAGGCGTCCTTGATCGCGGGAATGTCCATGTCGCACCCGTGGAACGCCACCACGAGCTTGCACACTACAACCAAGCAAGCAAGTTAGCAACAAAGAGGGGGATGCAAAGAGCTGTATGCTGCAGCGTACAAGCGCCCTGTTGGCATGACGTGGGCACGTAGACGTAACCCGTGTTGCCCATCGACAGCGCAGCCGGGGACCAAAACGAGGTGTACTCGCTCTGGCTAAACGAAAAGACCTGCAATCACCACACGCCACACGCCACCCAAGCACACAGCCCACGCGATCAGGGCTGTCCCCTCACTCGCTGCACACTCATCAAGGGCAAGGATGAGGAGGCGCCATGTACGTTGGCGTGGTTGACCGAGGCCGCGCGAGGGTTGAGCGGCTTCTGCGCTCCGTAGATGTGACGCAGCATCGCGCCCGATGAGTCGTAGTTGCAGTTATTGATGTACGGGCTGCCCAGGTAGTCGCACGCATCGCCATACCTTGAGTGCCACACAACAGAGGAGGGCGAGTGAGCGAGCGACGCGAGATCAGGTCCAATGTAGGCGAGGAACCCGTACGAGTCCGAGACCCAGGAGTGCTCGGCCGAGATGTTGGTCACCATCGTCACTTGCGAGTCGTCGTTGATGTAGTACTCGTAGAACATCTTGGCCTTCCTGACCACGCCTGCCTCCCGCATCATCCATGCATGAGGCAGGCAATGCGACGCGTCCCCTCACACGCGGCGTGGCAGGCGGCGGTACCGGTGTGGACGACCGAGTCCTTCTTGCCGGAGAAGAGCCACACGCGCGAGGTCTGCAGGTTGCTCGGGTTGTCGATGGACCCGACGCCGTACGCGTAGGTCGTGCCCGCCCTGGGGTAAACACGCACACGCGCACGCAAACGCTCACGATCAGGAGGGCAGCCACGCAGGCAAAGCGGTCGTCGATGGCTGTATACCAGAGCAGGTTGAGATCGATCAAGTCGGGCACGCTCATGCACGAACTCGTGGCCAGCAGGACGTTGTCCATCGCGCCTGTGCGCCGCCACATACACTCACATGTTCAGTTCAATGTCGTCGTCATCGTCGTCGCCGTCGTCTCTCTCTTTGTGTGCGTGCGCACGTACACCAGTAGGGCACGCCAGCGATGATGCCCGCGCCCTTGATGGTGCGCGAGAACGCTACGTGCATCTGCACCGCCTGCACGCTCACCCGCCCCACCAACGACCCCAGAGTTGCGTTAGAGACGTGTGCGGGGGACGCGCACGGGTTCAATCGAGCGACGACCAGGGTAACTAGACCCGAGGGGGGGGGGTACCATGGCGCCGCCGGCCGATATGCCCACCACGCTGATGCCGCTCGGGTCGACCTTGTACCCCCCTGCACGCGCGCACACAAGTCAGACCCCCCCCCTTGCGTTGTTCGATTTGAGGTCCCTCCCCCTCCCCCCCACGCACTCAGTTTCTGGGCCTCGGCCGAGGACGCGAGGCAGACGACGAGGAGCTGGACGACGGCGACGAGAAGGGCCACAGCGCCTCCCGTCCCTACGTGCCGCGACGCCATCTTCATCCTGGTACTTGTTCTGTCCACGGGGGTGACCTGGTATTGCGCTGCGTGTTGGCCACGAGCCAATCCTGGGCCATCGCGCCCTATTCTGATTGGACCGATTTTTATCAAAGAAGCAAGAGACCTCTTCGCCTTGTTCCAGCTGCGGCCGCAGCGTGCACGAAGCGTAGTTTGGTGGTGGCGGACGCGTCGATGGTGATCCGCGTCCGCCCAAGTGTACTTGTGTGTGAGAGAGAGGCCGCCGCCTCGCACGACGGCGTACAATCAAATATAACTAAACTAAACTAAACAAACACTAGTCGGGACCCAGTCACTGGCCCGTGATGGCGTTGATCATGCTCTTGACCGCCGCCATCTGCCCGCCGAGCTGCGTGGCGTAGTCTTCGCCCGTGTAGCCCCACCTATCGTGGCCAACGCACAGGTGAGATGAGCCCCATGCACGATCGATGTGTGTGTGTGTGTGTGTGTGTGTACAGACACGCAATGGGCGCAACGTGACGTACCAGTCCCAGCAGCCCTTTGGGTTGTAGGGCTCGTCCGAAGACTTGATCGCCTGGGGATAGAGCACGATCATCTGGCCGATGCACACACGACATACACACAGCCAATCGTTTAGCAGCGAACTCGCAGAGAGCGGGAGGACGGCGTGCGTACGTTGTTGGTCTCGCCCCACTCGTTGAGGCCAGAGTGTACATAGTAGGCGTCCTTGATATCTGGCACGCTCATTTCGCAGCCATGGAAGGCCACCACCAGCTTGCACACTGACGAAGCCATGCGTGGTGAGCAATCAGCAGCTGAGAGGGAGAGAGAGAGAGAGGAAATCAAGCGTACGAGCGCCTTGCTGACACGCAGTTGGGACGTAGACGTAGCCGGTCGGGCCCATGGAGATGGACTCGAGGGGCAACGGGGCGTACTGCTGTTGGCCAAACGAGAAGATCTGCATCATGGCCCAATCACGCACATGTACGCTCAGCGGAAGGTCTACATTGACAGCATAAACTGCAAGAGAGATAGAAAGAGCGTGCACGCGAGACGCACGTTGGCTGTGTTGATGGAGGCCCGCGGGTTGACCAGCGATTGAGGATAGAAGTGTCGAAGCATTGCTCCCGACGCATCAAAGTTGCAGTTGTTGATGTAAGGCTCGCCCAGATAAGCGCACGCATTCCCGTAGCTGATTAACCGCAACGCGCACACGCACGCACACAGCGCGACATACATGCAGCACACAGCGATCAGCGCCTTGTATGCGGAGAAGGAGCACGCGGGCGGGGATGGGCTAGGAGCGAGGTGTGTGGCACACCTGTTTGTGATCCAGGCGTGCTCGGATGAGATGTTGGTCACCATCACCACGCTCGAAGCGTTAGCAATGTAGTAGTCATAGTACAGCTTGGCCTTCTTCACCACTCCTGCGTGATGCACGACACACCGTGGAGGTAAGAAGACTAAGCTGCGCTCGCTGTGGTCGAGCAGACTGCATGCGACGTTACCCGTGTCGACGACGGTGTCCTTCTGGCCAGAGAAGAGCCACACGCGCGAGTTCTGCATGTTCTTCGGGTGATCGATGGACCCCATGTCGTAGGCGTACTTCGTGCCGTCCCTAACGTGCCACGGCGCAGAGAGCACGATCAGCACCACCAGAAGAGAGAGCTTGTGAAGCTGAATGGAGTACCAGAGCACGTCGAGATCGATCAGGTCGGGCGTGGTCATGCATGAGGTCAGCGCGATGCCGACATCAGCCTGAGCGCCTGCAGAGGAAGGAAACTTAGTCTCGGCTTTCGCCTTATCCCATCACACCGAGGCGAAGAGCGAGCGAGGCGTACACCAGTAGGGCGCGCCCGCAATGATGCCCGCGCCCTTGAACGAGCGCGAGAACGCTACATGCATTTGCACCGCCTGGTTGGTGCAAAAGTGTCAGTCACTCAGTCACGCAGCGCATGCGAGTTGGCCATCACGCGCTCCAAAGAACGAAACACGAAAGAACGAAAACGAAGAACGAAACGCACGTACCATGGCTCCTCCGGATGAGATACCCACCACGCTGAGGTTCTCCGCTTCTACCTTGTACGTGTCTGTAGTGTGTATCGTGTAACCAGAGTGAGCCGAGTACCATCTCTTTTTTATCCTTCGATCTGAGGCGACGCGACGCGGGGGGGGGGAACGAACTGAGCTTCTGGGCCTCGGCCGCGACGAGCAAGAGCATTACCGCCGCCGAGAACGTCCATCGGAGGACGAGCCCTTCGCCTCCCCTGCGCACATCTCTCATCGCTCTTCGTTACCTTGCCTTGTGTGGATATTAAATTATTGCACTAAAATGAACCTAAGTTGTAATTTCCTTTCTGAATTCTTCTTCGCCTAATTCTCACTGCAAGAAAGAAACAAATAAAAGAAAAACAGGATATTTCAAATTCCATCCGCGTCGGTTCGGTCGACAATCTGGAGGTGTGGCTAAAAAAGCTTCCCGGCTGCAATCCCGAGCTGCCCGCCAATCGCGGAGTAGAGAGGTAGAGAGGCGCCTCGCCCACTTTGTCGGGTATAAGAGGGTCGGCCCAGCAGCACGGCAGTCATCCAAAGCAGCAACAAGCGGCAAGCAGCAAGCAGCAAGCAACCATCACCACAACCTCCTTTCACAATGTCCACCAACGTCCTTGTTGGTACGTACCGCTTTCCTAGCGCCACAGAGCACAGCTCGCAGGCAGTAGCGGTGGTGCTGCTCACAATCGCCGGCGTTACGCACAGTGTTCTACTCGACCTACGGTCACATCTACAAGCTGGCTCAGGCTATCGCCGAGGGCGCCGGCTCGGTGGAGGGCGTCACTGTTAAGCTGGCCCGCTTCCCCGAGACCCTGTCTGACGAGGTGCTTACCAAGATGCACGCCCTTGAGGCCAAGGTATGAGCTCTATCACGCACCATCGCTTGCAAGCAAAGACTCACACTCATCTTGACCACTCACGCCAACAGAAGCAGTGGGCCGACGTGCCCGAGGTGACCCACGAGGACTTCCTGTGGGCCGACGCCATCGTCTTTGGCTCGCCCACCAGGTTCGGCAACGTGGCCGGTCAGGTCAAGACCTTCATGGACACGCTCGGCGGCCTCTGGGCGTCGAACGCGCTCGTGGGCAAGCTCGCCTCGGCTTTCACCAGCAGCAACACCCAGCACGGCGGGCAGGAGACCACCATCGTGTGCGGCTTCCTCCCGTTCTTCCTCCACCTCGGCATGCTCATTGTCGGTCTGCCCTACACCTTTGCCGGTACGCACACTCCCCGCGCTCCCCACTTTGGCCTGGCGCTGGCACTGACACAGACACTGCTTGTTGCATCATCAGGTCAATTCCCGGTTGATGAGGTGTCTGGTGCTTCGCCCTATGGCTCGTCGGTGGTGGCTGGTGTGTGGGGCGCCAGACAGGCCAGCGAGAATGAGCTCAATGCCGGCCGCTTCCAGGGCAAGCATGTTGCCACACAAGCCGCCAGGCTTGGCAAGCAGCCTGCCACTGTCTCTAACTAGACATTGCGCCATACACTACTCTTGTGACATACTCCAGCATTTTCACAGTACAACACACTTGCACCTCACTGTGATCCTTTTACTAGTGCCAGTGATAATCTGTGTCGGATATGTAAACATTTACGAAGAATTCGAGAATGTGCTATGAAAGGTCTGCAACATTTGCATTGCTTTTCTGACCTGTGAGCCACTTGCCTGGCTGCTGGGTACAAAAGGACGAGCACCCAGTGGCAGAACCTCATCCTTGCGCTCAGGGCAACTGCACTGTAAGCTGTGACCGTCATAGGTAGCTGGTGCCTTTGCTGATTGTCAACTACTATCCACTTGACAGAGTGTGGTGAAGAGGCAACTCGACACCCAATTTCTGAACGGCCTTTCACACGGCCACCCCTCTCAATCAAAGACAACAATGCGACTAGTACTTTCCACCACCGCCACGCTCGGCGTGAGATGAGGCTACATCATCCCTCAGGCTGTTGCGCGCCAAGGACGTGCGTAGCGTCGGCACAAATTGTGGCCGTGTTTCCCGCGCAAAACGTTTTGGCCGTTGGAGGGACCGAAGCCGTTGCGAACGAGTAGAGCGAGTCCATTCGGTGTTGATTCGAATTTACGAACGAGTAGAGCAAGTAGAGAGAGGAGGGAAGAGGAGATGGCGGAAATGAGCAGTACGGCGGCAAAAAGAGGAGGAGCTACGTACGGCCGCATCGAGTACCTGCATCCCGCAGGCTCCTTCATCACCGAGCCGCTTTCGGACGCCAACAACGTCCTCGCCTTTGGCAGGTAGAGCCCACTCCCCCCTCTCTTGTGTTGCCAATTCATGAAAAATCGAAACAAAATTGAGCCACACCGGCCGAACATTGGCTCATTCGTTGGCCTAACGCCTTTTACGACCAACAAAGGGACCCAAAGTGTGATATCGTGCTCGAGTCTCCGCACATAGCCTCTGTACAGACCAAGATCTATGTGGAACACAACGAGGTACCTCGCCTCGTTCCTCTTGCACTTTACACTTGCACGCACTGTGCATGCACAACGCCCTAGCGGCGGCTGGTTGCGCGTGTCACGCGCGCAACTCATTTCCCCTCTGTCGAGCACAGCTGTGGGTGTGTGACACGGGCCGAGCGAGCGGGGAGCCGAGTCTCACACGGGTCAATCAAATGGAGCTCTCCGCGCCGCACCGGCTGCAGCCTGAAGACATCATTGAGATCTTCAACCGCCGCTTCCGTTACGGTAACCGTCGTTCCTCCTCTCCTCGCGTGTTGCTGCCATATGCGATCGCTCTCAGTGGTGCTCACTCCTTCGCTTCCGCAGTGGCCGATCACATCAAGCGCGAGAAGGAGAACGATCCTCTTGGCCTCAAGCCCTGCTCGCTGCCCAGCAAAGCCGTTAACGAAACGCCGCAGCTGAGCGCCAAGGCCAACCCTGTGATGGTGGAGGAAGAGCCCATGAACTACATCGCTGAGCGCATTAAGTCCGTGTTTGGCGAGGTGACGATTGCTCGCCTTTTGCGCCTCCTCACTTGCCTCGCTCCAGTCACTGATCTTGTGTGCTTCGTCCGTCACACGACTTTGTTGAACAACACGCAGGAGTTCTATGACAGGTCGTTTGAGCAGTGGTGCGACAACAAGCACCATGGGAAGGCCTACTCCACGGTGAGCGGACCGCGGCGCGACAACTACGATTGGGTGCCGGGACCCGACCTCGCCTCCATTGCGGTACGTTTGACTTCGCTCACTGGTCTCTGCGCGTTCGCGACTGAGCACTGATCCCCGACTGTCTTGTCTTGGCAATGGTGCACCCTCACGTACAGCCGTTGATGGTCGAGAACACACACACCGGCGTGGTAGACCTCTACTTGC
Source organism: Acanthamoeba healyi (assembly GCA_000826305.1). Classification (NCBI taxonomy): domain Eukaryota; phylum Discosea; order Longamoebia; family Acanthamoebidae; genus Acanthamoeba; species Acanthamoeba healyi. Next base: position 21,739 of record CDFA01025552.1, on the reverse strand, counting down.
CGCTCGGCTCGTTCGTCCCCAAGCAACAGCAAAAGGCCAAGCGGTTGGCCAGGCGTACGGTCAGGTCTGGGGACTTCTCGTCGTCCAAGGCGGCCTGTGATGCTCCCGCCTCGAGCAACAGCAACGAACAGGAAGCGGAGAAGGCGACGCCGGCAGTGCATGACCCCAAGCCATCGAGCAAGAGCACAAACAACAGAAAGAAGAGGATCGTGGTCGAGGAGGAGGGAGAGGAGGACGTGGAAGAGGACAAGAGCGAAGAGGAACAGACAAAGAAGAGCACGCAGAAGGGACGACGAGTGGCCTTGGTCAAGGGCATCAGTCGATCGGTCACAAAGAAGCAACAGGAGAGCAGCCAAGATGACGACATCGACAATTACGACGAGGACGCTGAGGAGGAAGATGACACGAAGCCATCGAGCCAGAGCCGAAAAGGAACGGCAAAGAAGGTGCCTGCCATCGCTGCGAAGAAGAAGACGATGACGACGAAGAAGAAGACGGCGACGGTGAAGAGGACACAGGCCAAGGAAGACTTCGACTTGAGTGATGAATTCGACGATGGCGAGTTTGACTTCCTCGACAGCGATCAGGAGGTAGTGGCTAAGACTACCAAGAAGGTGGCGCGGAAAACTGCAAGCTCGGCAACCAAGGCCAAGAAGACGACGACGAAGCAGACAACGAAGAGGACACAGGCCAAGGAAGACGAAGACAGCGAAGAACTGGATGAGGCAGACTTTAACTCTAACGTCGACGACGAGCTTGGCTTCCTCGACAGCGATCAGGAGGCGGTTCCGAAGACTGCCAAGAGGGTGGCGCGGAAAGCTGCAAGCACGGCTACCAAGGCCAAGAAGGCGACGACGACGACGAAGAAGGCGACGACAAAGACAAAGACCGGTCCGAAGACCAAGGCCACCAAGACGAAAGGGCGCGATGATCATGGTGACGAAGACGACGGCGACTATGATGCTGATGCAATCGACAGCGACGTCGACCTGGACATTACCGGTATTAACGAGGAGAATGATGATGAACGCATCGAGGAGGTGGCGGCAAAGAAGCAGAAGGCCACGAAAAAGAAGCCCGCCCAGAAGAAGCCTCCCGCCAAGAAGGCGCCTCCGCCAGCCGATTCTTCCGTCCGTCGGAGCGGGCGCTCGACACGATCCGCGGTCGACTCCTCAGCAGCTAAATCCAGCGTACTCTCCCCTCTCTCCCTCTTTCTCTCTCTCTCTATCATAGCATCACTCCCTGACGCACACACGCACACATAACAGGGCGCTGCTCTGTTCCGAGCAACTAAGCAAGTCGGCGGTTTGGTGGACCCATTCTCGCCAAACAAGAGCATCCAGTACGTGTCTGTCCCCTCTCTCCTTGCGGTTTGCTACCATGTTCACAAGGCGACGCTTCGTTGACGACAACGACGACGACGATGGTTTCACTGTGCAGGAAGAACTTCAAGCAGGAGTACCATAAGAGGAAGACCGAGAAGAGCAACTCCCGGGGCGTGGTCACGCGGAGGAGAGCAAACGCCAACGACGATGGTGATGAGAATGACGACGAGGACAACGCCGAGAGCAACACGGCCGATGAACCCGTCACACCCGAACCTGTGGCCGCCCCACAGAAGAAGACGAGGGGACAGGGCAAGCGACTCGACCTCTAGTGCGCACTCCACACATACCCACACACACCCCACACAAAGCTCGCGCACGCGCGTGCAAGGTGCTCGCCTCAAGTGGCGACCACCCGACGCACTGCATGCTGAGGCACCAGAGAAATGTAACAATCCTTTTTTTGACAACGTCCTGGACGTGTAAGTGGTGGTGGTGTTGCTGACTCAGTGCGGGATCTAGATCAGCCACCACATCATCGTCGTTCCCTTGATGTTCTTTGCGCTGACGAGTAAAACAGGACACGTGCTTTGTCGGCAAAAATTACTGTGAAGTTTCCCAGTCAAGCCGCCGGAATTCTGTTGCTTATGCACTTGCTGACGTCATCGTCATCGTGTGCTGTACCGCAGAGGGCAGGCCTGTGCCTCCACAACTTCACAACAAGAAAGAATAAGCCAAGCCTCTGCCTGACCCCCTAGAACCTCTGTCTCTTCGGCCCCTAAATAGAAATGCAATCCTCGCGCACAAGAGCCTGTACTGTTGTAGGTCGTCTCCCCTTGCTTCCTCGTGCCCAAGGTGCGCCATGCGTTTCCCTCCAGTTGTGACTTGTGGTCCTCCTTCTCTCTCCCTTGGTGTCCAGTAGTGTGTTTGTTCCTTGAAGGTGACTCTTTGATGTGTGCCTCGTTATGTGTTGGCATTTATCAGTCGCAGGCGTGCGCACATTCCAGAGCTCTTCCTCCTCCGTGCTCTACTCGCGTAGCGCTTGTGGCGCGCCCACCGCTACGCGCAACAGCTCCTCGCTGCTGCCCGCAGGACTCGGTGCGCTGGCGCGTAGAGGCTTGACCACCACGGCCGCGCCAGGCTATGCGAGCGGTGCGGCGGCACCGGAGCAACACGAAGCCGTGGCCGAACTGACCACCCTCAACTACCACGACATCGTGCTCGACAAGGGACACATCAAGCTGCCCGTCTTCATCTACTGCGTGCCTGGGTAAGTCTCAAGCCTTCACGACGCTCAGCTCAAACGAGAGCGCGACCTAAAGTGTGGCGTGGTGGTGATGATCGTCGTTCCAGGGACGAGCGGGCCAAGCACGCCGAGGTGGAGGACAAGCTCAAGCACGAGGTGCAGCGGACGGCCGGACGGAGCGTCATGCGAGTGCTCGACGTGAAGGCGCATCCCGACCTAGCTGAGCGCCTTCGTGTCCCCACGTCGTCCAAGTGGCCCGTCATCCTGGCCTACTCGCGCGGCGTCGAAGCGCGGCGCGTAGCGGGTCATGTCAGCGGCGAAGATGTCACCAGGTGGGTCCTCGAGGAGGCCTGGCTCCTCAACGAGTGAACACTTCTCTTCTTCCGCAAGCGAGCAGCTTCATAAATCATTTTCCTTTTGACCTCAAGAAAGAAATGTATTTTCTTGAACCGGGAAGCATTTTATTCAATTGTTCAAATCGAAGATGTTGCGGAGGTCGATCGCGATGCCCGTCGCCGGCGCACAGGGCTCTTTGTCCTCCGTCGTCGCCACTTCAGCGGGTACGAGATGGGATAGCCCGCGACCTCCATTCTGCCGCTAGAAAGTGAAATTAACATTTCTCCAAATTGCGCCCCCCCTCCACATCCGGCCGATAACAGCCCGTTCTGCTTCCGCACTCGTCGCCTGTGGATCCAACCAGGGCCAGCCCCTCCTCTTCAAGCGAAACATTCAAAGTACAAACCCAACCCCCGATTTGATTTATTTTTTTATTTTCGATTTTATTTGTTTTATTTTCCATTTTATTAATTTCGTCTCTTTTGCACAACAGAGTACTGGAGCAAGGAGGCTCGGCAGTTCAAGGGCAAGCGACCGGTCAAGGTGATGTCCATCAAGCGCGCGGCGCGCCTGGCGGCCCGCGAGGCCGCGGCGGAGGCCGAGGCTGCGCACCTCGATGCCAAGTACGGCACCCGCTGCACCTCGGCCTTCCTGGCCGAACGCGTTCGCTGGAGCGAGAGCTACGGTACTCATCGCCTGACATCCTCAGCTGCTTTCAACTAGGCCTCACCATTCTCTCTCCTGCGTGTGCGTGCGTGTGCGGTGATGCGTGTGCGTGTGCGTGTGCTATGACACCAACAGAGGGTCCAAAGATCGCCGCCACGCAGACCGAGGAGGTGCCCAAGAAGCAGAAGAGGGTCACGCCCAGCGTCACTCCCACCAAGAAGCAGGAGGAGGAGAAGAAGCCCTCCTTCTTTGCTCGTCTCTTTGGCCGGTCCTAAGGACCTTTGGCCCCAACGCCAGCCAGTCATCATCGTCACAACAAAGCAAAGCTTCAATCACGTCATCTTCATCATCTTCATCATCGTCTTCACCTTCATCGTCGTCATCGCCATCGTCCAACGCCGAGCAAGCGAGCGAGGCGGTGGCAGCGTCATGGCGGTGGCGTCATGGCCCTGACGTCGATTCCTTGTCCTCGTCCTCTACGGCGAGGCAGTTGGGGTAGCGGCGTCCGTGGAGAGTGCCGCCTTGGAGGGTGATCCTCACGTGCTGCGCAAAGAGGTCGGGCGCGTCGACCATCTCGCGCGCCGCCCGGTCGTTGAGCGGCGAGTCGGGGTTCGGGTTGAGCAGGAGGAAGAGCATGCCGTGGCACATCTGCTCAACGTGGACGGCCGGCGAGAAGTCTTCGCGCAGGATGTTCAGGCACACGCTCCCCTCGCCGCCGCCGCTGCCGCCGCTGATGTTGGGATGGTAGACGGGCGTCAAGCACCGCACCCGCGACCGCCCGAACGGATAGTCGTGCGCCACCGCCACCTCGAACGCGAAGCGGCCGCCGGCCCAGAGGCCGCTCCGTGGCCGCACCTCCAGGCGCAGCAGGAACAGGTTGTCCGCCGCCGTTGTTGTCGAGGTCGAGTGTGGGGAGGTGGTGGAGGTGGAGGCGAAGGTGAGGGTCAGCTGACCCTCGCTGGTGGCCGGGAGGGACGCGATGAGGGTCGGCACCTCGCGCATCAAGAGCCTCACCGCAGCGCTGCCGCCGCCGCCGTTCGCAGAGGCCGCCGTTCGGTTGGCGTGCTGTCTTCGCAGGAGGTTCATCTCGCCACCGAGGGTCTTGATCTTGTCTGTCTGTAGGTAGGTAGTGAGCTTCTTGATGGCGATGATGGTCTTGATGGTCTTGCTCTGGTGTAGACCAAAATAATTTGAATGTGTCGACAATGTTGGCGGAAATGATTTTTATAATATGGATTGTCGACAGAAATACGACGGTTGCGAAAACATTTCTATTCTGGCTTGCTGTGTTGGTCAACCTTCAGCTTGGATAGGTGAAGGGGAAGGAGAAGAAGATGGACAAGGAAAAGAAGGATCGTGAAAAGAGGGAGGAGAAGGAGCGGAAGGAGAGGGAGAAGAGGGAGGAGAAGGAAAGGAAGGAGAAGGAGAAAAGGGATAAGAAAGAATTGAAAAAGAACAAAAACAACAGCAGCAACAACAACAACAACGGCAAGAACGTGACCGCCACCTCCACAGCACGCACGATCACCATCTCGCTCGACTCCAAGGTTAGTTACCCCTCCTATCCCACCATGGCGTCACCGCTGCAGCTGTTGGTCCTCTGGTATAGACTGAAAGCGCGCACTCCCTTGCTTCTCCGTCAGGACGTTCCGTTCGAGGCCTACCCAAAGGACGGGAAGGAGGCATGGGAGAGGTACGTCCCTACGCACGCTCATCCAGATCTGGTGCTCGTGCTCGCGCTAACACGCCTGACACACCACAAGGTTGAAGATCGGCAACGAGCGCTTTGCCAGTGGCGACCTGGCGGGCTTCCTCGGCAACCTGGCCACGGAGATCCACCCCGACGCACGCAAGAACCTCTCCGCGTCGCAGGTGTGCTTGCTTGCTCGTGTCCTCTCTCTCTCTCTCTCTCTCGGTCTCTACTAACCGCTGTGTCGCTTATGCGTGTGCGTGTGCGTGTGCGTGTGCGTGTGCGCGTGCATGTGCGGTGAAGCAGAACCCGTACGCAGTGGTGGTCACGTGTGCGGACTCGAGAGTCGCGCCGGAGCTCATCTTTAACGAGGGCATGGGCCTCCTGTTCGTGATCAGGTACTGTTGATGGGCTCTAGCTGCGACCACTACATGAGGGCAGTCCACACAATCTTGTTTCTGAAGTGCATGGCTGGTGGTGCCACGTACAGGGTGGCGGGCAACGTGATGGACAAGTTGGCGTTGGGCAGCATTGACTATGCCGTGGAGCACCTCCACCCTTGCCTCCTCCTCGTGATGGGCCACCAATCCTGCGGCGCGGTGAATGCAGGTGCGCACCTGCCACACGCCACGCATGCATACACGCACGCTAACACGACATTGGGCATCATCTGCAGCGATCAGCAGCCATGGATCGAGCAGCGCACATGATAACATTGGCAGTATCGTGAGCAAGATCGTGCCCGCCGTAGCCAAGGCCAGGCAGTGCTGTCCTGATGTCGAGCCCGCTCAGGTGAGCTCCTCCTAGTAGCCGTAGTGATGATGTCTGAAGCTAGCTTGGCTGCCGTGCCCACTTCGCGTCGTGCGTTAGTTAGGACAGGGCGGTGCAGGAGAACGTCTATGCCGCGGCGAGGGAGATCGTGGAGGGCAGCGCGGTGGTGCAGGAGTTCCTGGCCAAGGGCTCCCTCACCCTCATGACGGCCGAGTACTACCTGGACTCGGGCCTTGTCGTCGAGATAAATGCCGATAGGGGAAATTAAATTTTTCGCATGCAAATTGGTTGGCTGAGCGTTTTAGCTCCGATCCATGTTGCGCCTTCTCTCCCTAGAGAACGGGCGATGGAAGAGGTCATGCCAGAGTTGGTGGACCTCGTCCTTACCCAGTATGTTGCTGATGATGGTTCGGATGAAGGTGCCATAGCCGTGGCGGTGTGCCGTGCCGTGTGCCGCCAGTGGAACCGCCTCTTATTAGTCCCAGGGCAGCAACCCAACACCACCGACAACGACTGCTTCGCCCGGGCGGCGCGCAGATGGCAGCACGGGCTGAGCGCGCATATGGCAGCGCGGGGCAGCCTGGCTGTGCTCCAATGGGCGCGCTCCAACGGCTGTCCTTGGGCAGAGTCGACGTGTGAGTATGCGGCCAAGGGAGGCCATCTCGAGGTGCTCCAGTGGGCACGGGCCAACGGCTGTCCATGGGGCCATATGACGTGTGCGTGGGCAGCCTTGAGAGGCCATCTCGACGTGCTCCAGTGGGCGCGCGCCAACGGCTGTCCATGGGACGAGGAGACCTGTTCCTACGCAGCCTGGTTGGGTCACCTTGCGGTGCTCCAGTGGGCGCGCGCCAACGGCTGTCCATGGGACGAGCAGACCTGTGCCTGTGCAGCCAGAGGAGGTCACCTCGACGTGCTCCAGTGGGCGCGCTCCAACGGCTGTCCCTGGGACGAGTCAACCTGTGAGCAGGCAGCCAAGCGAGGCCACGTCAACGTGCTCCAGTGGGCGCGCTCCAATGGCTGCCCCTGGGACGAGGAGGACTGATCATATCGCGGGAGGCCACACATCGTGACATTCGCCAGCGGACAGGGTGTCCAAGTGTGACGGCGATGGCGATGGCGATGGCGATCAGGCACACCGAATCCCTGCACACCGCCTGATCAAGCGGCCGCACCCAGACAGAGACGCACGCGCAGTGGGCGAAGCGGATCTATGTGTATGTGTGCATTGCGGAGAGCCCTACAATATGAAGAACGTGAAGATCAAGGGCCAGAGGGAGAAGCAGATGGCAACGCACAGCATGCCGAACAGGATGTTGGTCTCGGTGGAGCGGAAGGGCGGTCTGTGCATGTGTAGGCCTCGCACCCAGCGCCTGAAGCCCCAGTGCATGCAGGCGATCGCGCCTCCGGCCACGATGAGCTTGGCTATCAGCGGGATGCCCACCAGCATCACGGCCAGCAGGAAGAGCCCCACGATTACCAAACACTGCACGCCCCATCACCACCACCGTCGCCAAGTCAGCATCGGTCGTGCACTAGACACTCGACACTGTCCAGCGCCACACACGTACCCTCCTCTTCAACAGGAAGGGGCCGCAGCAGGCGAGGCGGGTCCTCTGGTGCTCGATCTGCTCGATCCTGATCTTCGGCACCTTTGCGTCCTCTTGCAGCTGGTGCTCCAGCTGCTCGATCTTGGCGTTCTGGGCCTGAGCGCGACGATCGCAGACGAATGTGTGAGAATGCCGGCAAGGACTCAACGACTGCGCGCAGGGAGGGCGTGTGGTACCTCGACGATGGTCAGGACCTGGTCGACGTGAGTGGCCATGTTGTCCCTCATGTGATCAGCCAACTCACCGCGTGGAATCTGTGCACGGACCGGATGAGCATCGCGCGTGATGACGAGCAAACACACATGCGCGACAGGTGGCGTACGGCTTGGCTGCATCCAAACTTGCAGGGCACGCTGGTGAGCGGACAGTGGTCGCGGACGTGCTCGGCCATGTCCTTCCTCTTCACGTGGCGATCGTCGCAGCCGTTGGGGCACGGCTCGGTCACATTAAGGCACGTCCTGATGTGCTCCTGCAGGAGTGACGCGCACCCTTTAGCGCTGGTCCCTCGCATCGCTGCCGATGCAAGCCATGGCAAGGCCAAGGCCAGCGAGGACCACAACCACGAACCTCAAAGCGCCACGCCTGCAGCAAGGCGCCACAGTCCTCGGGGCAGGGCAGGACGTCGTCGTAGGCGAGCTCCCTCAACGGGCTCGGTCCCTGCTTGCGCTTCAGCAGCGCCTGATGATGCCCCCTCCCCCACGACACACACACGCACGTACGCACCGATGAGCTCCTCGTCTTCGAGACAAGGCGAGCGAGCAAACGAGCGAGCTAGCAGGCGTACCTTGATGGCCATGGCCGGACGGAACTCGCCGAGGGAGAGCGGTTGGCCGCACACGCAGTGGGTCTCCACGAGGGGCCTCTCCACGGCGCACCGCCAGCACCACACGTCGCCACAGCAGGGCGCCTCCACCGCCTCCACCGGCTCCTGCACCAGCGTGTGAGCCAGCTTGGTAACTAGACTTTGTCTCTCACACAAGATGCATCTTTTGCTCACGCGCGCGTGTGAGCGCCCAACTACGAACCTGGTGGCACGCAGCGCACTGCACGAGGGGCTGCGGCGTATGCGTATGGCCGACGGCCGTGGTGCTCCTCATCGTCACGTTCAGGTCGTCCTTGTTCATTGCTGCTGGCTGGCTGGTGGTTTAGGTTCGGTTGCGGTTCAGTTCGGTGTCGGCGAGAGAGCGAGTTGCTTGATGCGCCTAGGGCTTGGCGTGCGTACTTGAATGCTGCGGGGGGTGGTGACGTGTGGGGGTACCGCAGGATCACTCGTGGCAGGCGCAGACATCTTTGGCCGAAGGCATTTAAAAAATTTGACCAACAGAAAATCAGACATTGATCGATTTTCTCAATTCGCGATTGGTCGCAATCTCACTTGTGAGAGCTGTGCCTTCGGCCGATCACGCAGCTGCGACCCTGTTACATGACACCCACAACACCACAACCACGCAAGGCCAGATCTGTCTATTGAGCGCACACGCGCGTGCGAGCATGTGTTCGCCTTCAAGGAGACGATCGTCTCTAGGAGGAGAGAGTGTCCATGAGATTGGCGAGGAGGCCCTGGTAGTGGGTCATGGCGGGGTGGGCGAGGGCCTTGAGGCGCGCCGCGTAGTCGGCGTAGACCCGCGTGAGGATCTCGGGTTCGGGCCTGCGGCCGGTCGGGCACGCCTGCGCCAGGAGCGCGGCGCGGCCCAGCTCGCCGGCCGCGTGCAGCAGCTCGACGGCCTCGGCGCCTTCGCCCAGCGAGAGCAGGATCTCGGCCGCCTTGGCCTTGCGCCCGACGGCGACGAGGTGCTCGACCCAGTGACGCAGCACGCCGGCGGCTTCGGCGTCGGACAGCACGACCTTGGCGAGCCACGCGGCGTCGGTCCAGCGCGAGTGGTCCTGCAGGTGCCGACAGGCGTCGGCGCCGCGGCCCACCAGGCACAGGAGCTGCACGCCGTCCTCGAGCCGCCCGCTCGCCACCATGGTGTGCGCCACTTGGCTCACCTGCGTGTGCGCGCGCATTGCGTCCCGTCAGCTACGGCCATCACGCACGCACGCACGCACGCACGCACGCACGCACGCACGCACGCACGCATGCACGCACGCACGCACGCACGCACGCAAGCGCAGAGGAGTGATCACGCACGGTTTGCTGGAAGGACTGCTGGGAGTGGGAGGCCGCCACGACGCAGGCCTTGAGCATGTCCGGATAGAAGTTGGGGTGACCGGCCGGCGTGTCCAACAGCAGGCGCATGGCCTTGTCCTTCTCGCCCAGCAGCAGATCTGGAACGCGCACGCGCACACACGCACGAGAGAGAGGCGCACGGTGAGACGAGGCCGATGACGCACGGCAGCTGGAGAAGGAGGGAATCAAGGTACGTAGGTCGGTGTGCTTCTTGGAGAGGTCGTAGGTGAGGTTGGCGCTCGCCGTCTCGCTCGCTCGAGCGCGCTCCCATTCGAGCGTGCGCGCGGTGCCGACGCTGCAGAGGACGCCAAAGTCCAGCTCGGACTTGGACATCGTCACCACGGGCGCGCCCTGGGACGCAGGCGACGGCGCCTCATCGCTCCGCTCGGGGGCGAGGTCGGCCGTCGTTGCGGCCTCATCCTCTGGGCTGGTCTGCTGCGCGTCGTCCTCGGACGGCGACGACACGGCGCCACCGGCAGGCGAGCGCGCGAGGCAGTGTCTGGCAAGCGTCCAGAAACGGATCTCTGCAGTGGTGGGACCCACGGCGTGCACACGTTTAGCTGCTATATGGACGGCGGCGGGGCATGTGGGTGCGTGCAGCGAGTGTGCAGGAGCTGGAGCGTCGTACCGTCTTCATCAGCAAAGTAGGTGGCCACTCGCCGACAGCGCTCGATGATCGAGATCGACGGGTCTCTCGTCGCCTGTCACGTGGGCGAAACGAACGTACGTGTGCGTGTGCGTGCGAGGAGTGAGTTCGGCTTCGTCGTGTCCCTCTCACGTGAGGCCGGAGGAGGGACGCACTTGGAGAGTGTCGGAGTCGAGGGCGTTGAGCGCCTCGGTGAGGGCTCGCGGCACCTTGCACCGTGGGTGAAGCAGGTAGATCTTGAGCATGGCGGGAAGGAAGCCGCCGAGGAGAGCCGGGGACTGCAGGGGCGCGTCCTCCGCCAGCTGTTCCCACAGAATGGGCGACGAAGACGACGACAGCGATCGATCGAGGACTCGCACGCACCCGTCGCTCGTAGCTGTGGCGCCACACAGAACGCACAGCACATGCAGTGCGTCGATGTCAGATCCCGCGGGCCCAACGCAAGAGATAGCGGGCGGAGGCGCGCGCGTACAGACGACGGGGTGAGACGGAGTGAGCCAGTCGAGGTCGAGGGCGCGCAGGTCGCGGCTCTTGAGGTAGCTGCTGGTGGAGATGCGTACGCCGTGATCCACATCCCACACGCCAAACTCGCCCTCGCTAAACTGCACGAGGATCTGGTGTCCCTTGCCGCCCGGCGCAAACTGCACACACGCACACGCACGCAACACACACACACACACACACACACACACACACACACAATGAAGCGGCAGTGAATACAAGGCGACTGGTCGCACTGCGCATGCGTGTGGCCATGGCGGTGAGTATATGTCCGCGTGCGTACCACAATGTTGCGGATGAGGCCCTTGTTGGTGGCGAAGACACTGCGCGTTGTGCGATAGAGAGAGAGAGAGAGAGAGAAGGAGGATCGTGAGTCTCATGAGATGATGACAGCGATGACGGCAGCGATGGAGAGAGGGGCGGGGGGTACAGGGAGCGCTTGGTTTCAAAATTGTAGCAATGTATGGTCCCGGCAGTGTCGCCGGTCACGAGCAGAGTGTCCTTCCTGTACCACGCGCGTGACAAGACGCCCGCGTGTGTTAGCGCGCACACGAGATGTATATGAGACATGGGTGACGAGAAACCTACCAGGCCAGTGAGGAGATGATGCCGGTGCCGATCTCGCCCTGGAATGGGACAGGCGCCACCATGCCGTCGCCCACGACGTGTTGGTGCACCGTTCCGTCCGCCAGCACGAACAGGAAGTGCTCACGCGGCTTGGCGGCGGGGCCTGCACATGCGTAGGCACGTGAGCCATGCGTCGCGCGCATCAAGAGCGAGAGAGAGAGAGAGAGAGAGTCGAGAGGAAGTGCGAACCGGTGGAGTTGGTGGTGGTCGTCTGCTGCGAAGGGCACCAGTCGAGGGCCGTGACCTGTGAGGCCTTGAGGAGCGCGATCATAGAGAGCGAGGCGATGTCCCACACCTCAAAGGGCTTGTCCTTGAGCATGAGCACAAAGTACTGGCGCAGGGGCGACACTCGCAGTCCGCGAATGAACGTCCCCTCGGCCGCGTTGGGCTGTCCGAAAGAACGAACGAGCGCAGCGCAAGGTTAAGGTCTTCTCGCATGCACACACGTACGCGGTGACACCACGGACGCCGGCGCAGTCGTGTACCTTGCGGACCTCGCGCAGGCGGCCTGTGTGAAGGTCGAGGATGAACACCTTGTTCATGAACTCGCCCTTGCCCACACTACGGCGCACAGCGAACAGGACGTCAGTGTCACTGAGACCAACGCCAGAGTGGGAGAGAAGACGTACTCCTCGCAGGTGTAGAAGATGAGCGTGGAGGCGCTGAGCCAGTAAAGACCGCGAATGGGGAAGTTGGTGGGCGCGATGGGTCCATGCGCCAGGTACTGAGACCGCGTGCGCAGCTTCACCATGTCCACGATCTGTGCGAGCGGATAGACACAACTAGATCAGCACTGACCCGTCTCGTGCGTGCGTGCGTGCGGTGCGTGCGGTGCGTGCGGTGCGTGCGTGCGTGCGGTGCGTGCGTGAGATGGTGGCAGGTAAGGGACAAGAACGCAGTGAGCTAAAGGATTACCTGAACGGTGCCGTTGAAGGTGCCGAGAGCGAGAAGCGGATGGCCGCGCTGAGAAAAGGGCGAGACAGTGACCGTGCTGACCGGATTGGGCAGGTTGTGGGCCTGCCCGCTCACGTAGACGCGGCCGCCGGCCCGCGTGGGGCTGCCTCCCTCGACAAAGTCCCACCGCCAGCTTCACGCGCGTGAAGGCGACAGAGCAGCGCAGCACGACGATCGCTGAGTCAGTCACGCATGCGGGGCCGAGACCGGAGACGGCCACACGTAACGTACAGATTGCTGTCGCTCATGAGGACGATGAGCTGATGCGGCTGCAGCGGGCTGACCGCGATGCCGTAGGCGGTGGTCTGCTGGCCCTTCTTGCCCGGCTTGAACTGCTTGGGGGCCTCGCACATGCACTCGCGATAGAACGCATAACTTTGACCCTCGTGCTTCTTGTACACGATCAGCCTGATCCCCACGCCCCAGCCCGTCGCGCACACGCACACGCACACAGCCACGAGATGGAGTCAGAGGCGAGGAGACACGACAGCAAAGGATCATGCAGCACGCAGGCGTACGAGCCGTCCAGCTGTAGACAGAAGATGCGCGTGGGGTCGGCCGACAGGATCATTCGACGGAAGGGCGACTTGCTCGCTTCCAGCGTCACCGTTCCCACCACCTGCAACACAGCGCCCACACAGTTTGCGTCGCCTCGGCATTGTCAACAGAGCAAGACCACACACGCGCGATCGGATTCGATTGTCAGTGAGCGGGCCGAGGTCGCGCACCTGCTGCAGACCGAGGTCGAAGGCGAGGATGCGATGCGAGAAGAGGAAGTAGACCATATGCCGCGTGGTCGGCGAGAAGGCCATCTGGAGGAGCTTGGGGCCCGCACTCTCGTGCGCGCCCACGCTGTTGCGCAGCGTCGGCCCTCCTTCTGGCGCCGATCGAGGCTCTCCGACTGCCATCGCAGCAAGCGGCGTATGCGCGTGATGAGCACGACACGAGCAGCACGATGGCCAAGAGGAAGGGGGAAGGAGTACCGTTGATAAGGTACATGCCGCCCGTCTCTGAGATCGTCCAGAGCTCCTCGGGATTGAACCTGTCAAACTCGACGGCGAGCACGTTTTCGGGGAGCTCCTGGCTCCATAGCTGGCGGGGCTCACGTCAGTCAGCAATGTCTGACTCGCACCACGCCATACACAACACATACGCACGCACGCACAGAGAGAACGCACTTTGTTGCCGGTGGCTGTGTCCCACAGGTTGACTGTGGCCGGGTGATGAAGGGACAGCAGCAATGTGGGATCCTCCGGGTGCCAGCACATCCCCAGCACGGCCGCTTGCTCCTGTCCGCCCTCAGTGCCTGCCAAGGTTCGCCAGCGCCAGCGTAGCAGCAGCAGAGTGTGAGTGACCGCAAGCGACTCAACCAAGGGACAAAAGCGCGGGCACGAACCCATGGTGGCCTTGATCTCGGCCTTGAGCACGTCCCACACGATCACGCTGCCCGTTGCGTCGCCCGTCGCCAGTATGAGCGGGTACTCGACCGTCGTCTTGTCCTCCCAGCTCTCGTGGCCCCTAGCGTCCAGAGAGACCGCACACACGCACACACGCATGCGAGGGTCGTGCGTGAGAGACGTCGCTCACACGCAGCTTCACGCCACACAGTGGGGCGCCAGCGCGCACCAGTGGACGCATGTGACGGGCGCGCGATGTTCGTCGAGCGTTTGGAGGAGAGCGAGCGAGGACGGGTCGACCACGATCACGCAGCACTGGCAGCCGTACGCCACGAGGCCCTGCCTGCCCCACGCCACCGCCCCTACGCACTCGCGCACGCGACCAAAGTTAGTTCACACACACGCACGCAGCACCCCGCCCGACATCAGGTCGTGCACGAGGGGGGGTACCTTTGTTGGCTTTGGCGGGTCGACCGGGGAGCACCCGACGGCGCGTCGCCGAGGGGTGGGGCAGTACTGCGCCTGTGGTGCCGACCCCGCCGCCGCTGTTGGTGGTGGCGCTGGGGGGCGCGGCGACCGTTTGCGCGGACGACGACGCGTCGACTGGAGAGAAGGCACTGCCGCTGCCGATGCTGCCGCGCTGCCGCGTGGCCACCTCCATGCTGCCCGAGCCCAACATGAAGAGAGAGCGAGCGAGACTTCAGTTGTACCAACCCGAAGACGAAGACGAAGAGTTCTGGAAATGAACGAGAAATAAAGAGAAATGTAATTTCTTGTTCGTTGCGTATGCATTGGGAAATGATTTTCTTTCTGTTTTCTTTATTAATATTTGTCGACAGTGCGCGATCACTTGCGGAGGAGCTGATAGCCGGCGATGAGCTTGGTGTTGTTCTTGCGGAGCATGCGCTGGGCCTCCCAGTAGAGGCTGGAAGCGGCGCTGAAGTCGCCGGCGTCCACCTCCATCTCGATGAAGCCGAGCCACAGGTCGGCCGAGAGCCTGCCGTGCCACCGCACGCCACGCCTGTAGAGCGAGCGGACGACGGCGAGGTCCATCGGCCGCTGCGATCGCTCGATCAGAATGCACAGACGGATGTACGGCTCGCTCGGCACCGGAACGTCAAAGCCCCTGTTGAGCCATCTCGAGGTCAGTC
Source organism: Acanthamoeba healyi (assembly GCA_000826305.1). Taxonomy (NCBI): domain Eukaryota; phylum Discosea; order Longamoebia; family Acanthamoebidae; genus Acanthamoeba; species Acanthamoeba healyi. Next base: position 6,652 of record CDFA01025552.1, on the reverse strand, counting down.
ATGTGCAGCGCAGTCCTCTGACGCAGTGAAGCTAGATAGAGTGACAGACAGATAGACACTGCGGCGGAGGGGAACTGAGATCGTAAAGAGAGAGCGTACACTTCGTAGGCCCTGCGCGTGGCCTGGATGTCGTGGGTGGCGGCGACTCGCGAGACAAAGGCCTCCTTGATGCGAGACACGCCCATCTTGTCGCGTACGGCAGACAGCGTAACCAGCGCTTTCTGTATGTAACCCCACGCACGAGAGGTCAGACACAGAGAGAAGACGCGGAAGAGGGTGCTACAGAGGCTCCCGTACCCTGAAGTGTTGCAGTGTCTCGTCAAAGGACAGGTCAGAGCTGAGCACCAGCTCGAGATAGTGCGCCCACAAGCTCTGCCGATGGGACAGCAGAGAAGGCTTGCCGTCAGCACACCATGACAACCAAAGACGACAGAGATGACGCGACGGGGATGGTCGTACCATGGCCTTCTTGGGAGGGACGCTGTCGAACGCCGCGGCAAAGAGCTGCTTGACGGTGCTGCTGAGCACTTCGCTCGACGTGACGGCGCTCCGGCGGACGTGCAGCTGGACTCGCAGCAGCCACAGTGAGGCTGAGTCCGCGTGACGCTTCGTGGCATTCTGATGTGGATTGGGTGGAGCGTGAGCGTGAGCGCCACACGCACTCAGTGAGGGAGGAGCGGCAGAAGGAGTCCGTTGTGGTGGTTAGTTACCTCGATCGTGTTGACCGCGTCATCCACTCGGCCAAGGTTGAGCAGGATGTCGATCCACCTGCTGTAGAGCTGCTCGGTGGTGGCCGCGGCCTCCTCGGCCCTCTGGCACACGTCCAGTGCGCGGTTGGCCCACGCTCGGACCTCGCGCTGCTGCGCCTGGAGCGGGTTGAAGAGCAATGTGTCGTTCAGCTTTGGATGACAGCACAGCTCTGGGGGGAGAGTTGCACACGGTGTGTACGTACCGCGCTTCTATCCCGCTTTGTCGATTCGTCCAAGCAGTCAATGCAGAAGGCAAGGTACTCGCCCCAGAGCTCGGTGCTGGGCGAGGTCTTGAGGGTCTCCTCGTACGTCTGCAGGGCAAAGAGCAGAGCCTCCGGCCTCTCTGCGATCGAGAATGCAATCCGACAGTTGTGAGCGAGAACCTCAGCAACAGCGCAAGAGCGATTGCGCGTGCGTGCATGCGCAAGAGAACCACAACTCAAACTTACCTTCATCGGTGGCGTCCTGTAGCTTGTGCTTGGCATACAAGCTCACGCACTCAGCTTTGTTGCCGAAATCGCGGAGCAGGTCGTCGAAGACCTCCTGCTTGATGTCCGCGGTCTCCTCGAACGAGCCGAGCAGCTTCAGGAAGGACATGCGGAGGTTGACCTCGCCGGGGATCGTCTTCACGGCGTTGCGATAGATGAATCGCGGGATGGCGCCCTCCAAGAACGGGTTCTGTGGTGTGGTGGTCCTGCAAGCGTTTCACGCGTGGGACGTGAGCAGACGCTGTGTCTGCCTGCGGCGCGTAAGTAAGGGAGTGTGCACGTACGTGGTAGCCTGCCCCTTGTTCGATGGATCACCTGCGGCGTTGGCGCTCACTGCGTCGGTCGATTGGCCATCGGGCAACGAGGAATTGTCGATGCCCTTGTTCTGATAGGGGACCACGAAGACGTTAACGGCGGACGCAAGGGTGCTCGGATGATGATGGTGCACAATCACACCATGAGCGCTGGCGGTCAGCGTGTCGTGCGTACCTTGGGCACGAGCGCGCTGGCGTCGAGGCCAAACTCCACCATGCGCTCCTTGATGCGCATCAGGTATATGCACTCGAGCTTGCAGAACTCGACCCACAGCCGCTCGCTCTTGGGGTTAAGTCGCAGCGCACGTTCCATCATAGCTGAGGCCGCCGCCAGTAAAAGAGAACGTTCATCAGCGCCAAACCGAGTGTGTGTGTGTGTGTGTAAGATACGGAGCAGATGCGCACCTCTGGCGGCAGTGATGTTTTCGTTTTGTTCAAACTCATAGCCGGCGGCCTCGATCCAGAGCCCCACCACGGTGGGATGGAGCCGGATGGCCCTGCACATGAACGGGGATCAGTCGGTGATTCGCTCATGCACGCACGCGCACGCACAGAGACATCAGAGCGTCGGGTGAAACACGCACTGTGCAAAGACTCGGTTGAGCACGTTGGCGTTGTTGGTCTTCTTGAGGTACTCGATGTACTGCAGCCAGAGGCTCACGTCGTCACCAAACTTGTGGAGCATGCGGTCAAAGATCATCGCCACCCTCTTGGTGAAGTGGTACTCCACAGCCTCCGGCAGTTTCATGATACCTGTGCCAACATATCAAACGATTTTACGATTATGTCAAAAAATCTATCAAAAATAAAAAATCAAAAAAAATCATCGGAAATGATGAGGAACTGAAATCGGGGGGGGGACGATCGGAGAGGGAGAGGATGGAGAGACCGGGGGCCTTGGGGGGGGGACGACGTACCGAGACGCTTCTTCCTCTTCTTCTGCAGGATGTTCAGGTTAATCTCGTACTGGATGTAACGGAGGAAATCCTCCTTGTCCGATCCCACTCGCTTCAGCGCATACTCGTGGTGGTTACGCTTCTTGACGATGGCCTTGATCTCTGCCTGTGCATGGAGGCCCCACGATCGCTTAGGTGATGTGCCAATCCCTCAAGCGACCCCAAAATCTGCAAAAATCACCAAATCAAAATCTTAAAAATCTTGAGGGATCGGGTACCGGCGAAAAAATCTCGAAGCGGCCCAGCTGCTCGAGATCTGGGATCATACGCTCCAGGTAGGAGTACACAACGTCCGCCATCTTTGCCGATTATATATTCACACCACAACAAGGGTCCAAAAGTTCTCTCTGTGGGCGAGTGTGAGACAATGGCCAATGTTATTCCGATCTCCGAACGGGAGAAAATCAAAGAAAACGCGTTTCGGAAAGGCAAAAAGAAACTTTTTCAAAAATATTTTCGCTTTTTGTTTTTTTGGCTGCTCCAGCCAGGGCGCACCGTACGCGCGCGCGCTGCCGCCACGTCCGAGCTTGGAGAGCATCGGCACCGCGGCGGCGTCGCTCACCATGGCGAACTTGAACAGCACTCGATCGAGCTGCAGCAGCTCGTAGCAGGCATAAAGGTACGCCTGCTCGCTCGCTCGCTTGCTCCGCCTTGTCTCGAAGACGAGGAGCTCATCGGTTCGTACACTCGCGTGTGCGTGTAGTGGGGGGGGGGGCATCATCAGGTGCTGCTCAAGCGCAAGCAGGAACCGAGCCCGTTGAGGGAGCTCGCCTACGACGACGTCCTGCCCTGCCCCGAGAACTGTGGCGCCTTGCAGCAGGCGTGGCGCTTTGAGGTTCGTGGACGTGGTCCTCGTTTCGCCTTGCCATGGCTTGCGCTCGGCAGCGATGAACATGAGGGACCAGCGCTAAAGGGTGCGCGTCACCTGGAGCAGGAGCCATAAGCATGTGGCCGAGCCATGGCGCAGCGCTCTTGCAACGCGCGCGGCGGCTGCTCTTGTGCCGATGCTTGGCGGTCGCTAACTGTGCGTGCGTTGTGCTGCGTGCGTGCGTGTGGCGGCTGCACAGAGCCAGAAGCGTGCACTGCACATGCACTCAAACGACCAAACGGACATGCGCAGGTCGTGGAAGTGTTGAATCACATTACCAAGCGCGTGAAGAGCCGGACCAACGTCAAGCTCCCGCTGGCCGACCTCGTGCAGCAGTACGTGGCACCGGATGCTTCGCTGATTGTGCAGAACCTCAACATCATCTATCTAGGTACTCTCTTCTCTCCTACTGGCTCTCTCGCTGCAGTGTCTTGATGGTCGTGTCTCTCTTTCTCTCTCTCTCTCTCTTTCCTCGAGTGCAGAAATGGCGTTCGAGCGTGCCATCCCCCGACGAATGAGTTGGCGGTTCTTCAACCAAGCGTCGGCAGTGCTCAAGCCCATGTCGACGCTGATCTACGCCAGCGTGGTCATCAAGCTGCTGAGCAAGCAGCTGTAGACGGCAGACGATATGCGTGAGAACCAGCTGTTGCGGGGCTCGGCCTACGTCACGCTCGGGGCCATCGGCAAGCAGATGCCCCACCTCGTCACCCCTGGTCCAGGTCATGAGCGAGTGCCTGACACTGGCGAGACATGACGACCTCCCACGGCTTGAGTACCTCACCGCGCCATGGTGCTTGCTTGCTCTCCAAGGAGGTAAACTAGACCCTGCCCGCGGTTGGCCAGCGCTCTTCTCCTCTTCTCTCTCTCTCTCTCTCTTTGTGTTCGCTCTCTTTGTGATGCGACTTGGGGTACGCGCCGCGCCTACTGCTCCACTCACTCGCTCACTTACGTCCTCGGCCCAACAGGTGTGCATCATCATCATCATCAGTCGTAACTTTGCCGTGAGCGGAGGTCTTGCGGTGCGCCTCGTATGAACCACGCGCACTCCTCTCGCTCTCTCAACTTAGAGGAGGACTTGTGCGCCGGGCGCACGAACATGCACGCGCATACACAAAGAGGTAAGGGGATCTGTAGTAGTAGTAGTATAGTGTATTGGTGTTGTTGATGACGATGATGATGATGAAGTGACGACACTAAGGAGTGGGTGATGTGGAGTGAGTAGGTGATCCGATCGGATGGCTCGATGGTCCAGGGGCGGCGAAGAGACGAGGCTCGATCTGCAGTCGTTGTTGTTGCGCCGATTGCCCTCCCCAACGCAGTCTCGTACGTAGTAGTATGGTCATCAGCTCATCAGCGACTCCGCCGCCGCCCTCGAGAGGGCGGTTGCAAAGGTACCGACTCGCCTCGCACATCGACCGCGGTGGGTTGGGGGCTCTCTCTACCGTGGCGGTGGACTGACTTGCGCGCTCGCGTTGCGTCCGTGGCGGCCNGGGGGGGGGTTGGTGCTCGCCTTGCCTTGCCTTGCCGACAATTGTATGGTCATCAGCTCATCAGCGACTCCGCCGCCGCCCTCGAGAGGGCAGTTGCGAAGGTACCGACTCGCCTCTCATACGCATGTGGTCGGGCGGGGCTCTCTCTACCGTGGCGCGTGGACTGACTTGAGAGCACTCGCGTTGCGTCGGCCAGGGGAGGGCTGATGCTCGCCCTCTTGAACGCGGTCGGCGTGAGGATCTCGGCCGAGACCGGAGGAGACGCGGTCGGTGGCGGCGGAGTGTGGTCGTTGCGGCCTGGCCCGGTGGTGTTGTTGCCTTCTCACACGCGCCCCTCCTCCCCCTGATGTCGGACAGACGAATGCTCAGCTCATCGATGCACTGCACCCCTCTCGTTTGCAACCGAGAGTTGCGCAGGCACCGACTCGCCTCACAAACGAATGCGTGACTTGGCCGTCGTGGAGACGAATGCTCAGCTCATCGATGCACTGCACCCCTCTCGTTTGCAACCGAGAGTTGCGCAGGCACCGACTCGCCTCACAAACGAATGCCTGGTTGGGGCTGGGGGCTTGGCCGCCGTGGAGACTGACTGACCCGTGGCGTGCGAGCGCATGTTGAGGCTGCGGCTTGCTCCTCGGGCCTCCCCCCTCGATGGGGGGCGAAGTCGCGCTCCGAAGCGACTGATGAGCTCTCGAGGCCATGGCGTGCTCTCCTCCTATGGATGGGGGCCGACGTCGAGCTCAGAAGCGACCGATGAGCTGGCGGAGGGCGAGGAAGAAGCTGCGACGGGCGCCCAGCGCGTAGGTGGGCGTGAAGGTGATCGCGTTGAGGCTGGCCACGCCGTGCGCGTAGCCCTCCATCAGGTGCGGGAGCACGCCGGCGGGCTTGCACACGGCCAAGTTGACGCCGACGTGCTTGAACCCGAGGAAGCCGGGAGCCACCATGGTCACGATGTCGACGTCGTTCTCCGAGACGCGGAGCGTGCGCGAGCCCATGATGCGGTTGAAGTAGGCCGCCGCCGCACGGCTCATGACTCGAGGCGACCCAAAGGTGGCCTGCCTCAGCTGCGACGAGGGCTGCTTGACGATGAGGATGAGCTGGAGCGCAGCCAGGGTCGCCTGCGCGCCTCCCAGGCTGTGGCCGCCGGTCTCGTAGGTGAGGTCGGCCGCGGTGCAGCCCAGGCTCGCGGCGTGGGCGTGGAGATGGGCCTCGACCTGGGGCCACGTCGACTTGAAGGCCTCGAGGAAGCCGCCATGGATGTAGCCCTCGCCCTCAGGCAAGAGGTCGCTCTTGAAGACGGGCACGGCGTTGAAGTCGGTGGCGAGGTCGCGCAGGGTCGACGTGCCCTTGTAGGTGAGCTTGACGTCACCAGCGCCGTTGGTGCGCACGAACACCGTCGAAAGGGCGCTCTCAAAGACGACGACGTCGATGGAGGCGGCGGTGGCCTCGCGGTTGGCGGCGAGGGACGAGTAGGTGAGGGTGGCCATGTCGACACACCTCGTGGCGAGCTCGGTCTTGGTGAAGGTGGCGATGGGCTCCTCCTCCTCCTCCTCCTTGGGGATCTGGACCTCGACGAACGAGGCGATGATGGCCTCGTCCTCCTCCATGGTGGGGACGGGGCTGGTGGTGGAGAGGGTGGAGAGTGATGCTGATGGTGAGGAGGGAGAAGATATTGGGGGGCCGGCGGGCGGGGGGTGGGGAGTTTGTACGTACCTGGTGGTGGACGTGGAGGTGGTCGAGGTGGTCTTCTTGAAGAGGTTGGAGATGACGGTGAGGAAGGACATGTT